>NDXB01001769.1:0-41220 GCA_002631895.1 Agapornis roseicollis | reverse complement strand
GTGTCCCATCTCCATGCCCTGTCTCGTGTCCCATCTCCATGCCCTGTCTCGTGTCCCACCTCCATGCCGTGCCCAAGCAGAGCTGCTGCCCTCTGCAAAGCCCCCAAGGGCTGAGCATCCCAGCTCCCGCCAGTGACTGCCCGCAGGCAGAAACCAGAGCAGGTCCCAGGGCTGCTCCAGGGACCCCCGAATCCTGGAGGTTCCCAGAGGGTCCGGATGGGTCCCATTTCCAAGGGGGTGCTCACCCAACCCTGGTGGGCAAGCAAGAGGAGCTGGAGGACACGCTGCGGTGCTGGGATGCTGTGCATGGGTACCACACAAGAGAGGCAGAGCAGTGATGCTCTGGGGGACCCTTCACTGCTCTCTGCCCCTACCTTTCCCCAGAGCACCCCCAAAACTCCTTCCCCACCGCAGCCAGGGCTCCCCCAGCCCAGAGGCAGCACCTGCTCTGTGGGAGCTCAGGGATGAGGCAGAGCCCAAACCCAGCGCTCCCCGTTCAAACGGGCACGGTTTAAACCACGCGCCCTGCGCCAGCGCAGGCACTGCCGAGCCAGGGCGGGGGCACTGCCTGCGGCTCCGAGCCGGCCCCCCAACAACCGCCCGGGTTCGCCTCCCTCGCCCCAGCCAACGGCTCCTTACCCTGGCTGGATGGAGCTGGATGGCAACGGGCGCTGGATGGCAACGGGCGCGGAGCCTCCCCGCGCTGTGCCCGCTCCATTGGTCCGGGCCGCGCCGGCGGCTGCGTTCAAACGGGGCTGAGGCTCCGAGAGGAAACAGGAAGCCCCGCGCTCCGGGTGCAGCTCGGCAGGCTCCCTTCCGACCCCCCAGGGCTGGGGCCATGGCAGCGGGATGCGGCCAGGCGGGAGAGCAGGGACCCGGGCACCGGTGCGCATCCATCCCGACCCCGCCGCGGGGCACAGGGGCGTCCTCGGCCCCAGGGTCATGCAAGGGCTTGGCTTCAACCCTGCTTTACTCCGGGGCTGTGCTCAAAGGCATCTTCACCTCCCGAGGCAGCACAAGGACGTGCTAGCAGGAGCCTGGAGCCCCGGGGCTGGAGTGAAGTCCAGAACAGCTCTGAATGGGGCCCAAACCCCTTCCCCAGCCGTTTGGAACCTCCAGCGCAGGGCTCTCAGCTTCGCATTCAAAATCCAGCGGTTGCATTTCCTGCTCTTCCTCCCACGGCACAAAGAGCAGAGAGGAACCGGGGCAGTTCCTCGGGTGTGGGGCAGCGGCTTTGGGAGGCTAAGCCCCTGCTTCTCCCCAGGGTGGGAGCGGAGGAAAGCGGCTCCAGCTGCGGTGGGAACTGAGTGTTCAATGCTTCGTTTATCCTCAACTGAGGAGGAAGAAAACAGCGTCCCCAGACTGCACCAAGGGAGCTGTGTCCCATCGCAGGGGGACCATGTGGCTCCCCAGGGCAGAAGTGGGGTGTTCCATAGCCATTACTGGCTTGATTTAATTCACATAGCAAAGAAGGTGCCTATGGAGTAGGTGTGCGTGTTTAAAAGACCGAAGCCAACGGCTGCAGGCTCCAACAGGCACTGCAGGTACTCCTTTCCTTCCCCAGCCTCTCACATGCAAACCCTTTCCCCCCGGATTGAGCCATCGCCTGTGCACTCTGCACAGGAACTGCCCTCAGGACACATCCCTTTCCTCTTGTCCTCACTGCTCCTCCCAGGAGCACACCGTGTGTTGGCCTCATCCTTTCTTGCAACCCTTATCCTGACCTGGAGCCAGCAGCCGGACATGGGACACCATCAACCCCAGGTCACTTCTGCTTTCTTTGTAATCACTCCTGGTTGTTTTCTCCCATCCCTAACAGCCTTTGGCTCCTCTACTTGAGGGTTTGGGAGCAGCAAAGGGATGAAGATCAGCAGCAGTCCCGCAGCATAAGATCGAACTTGAGACTTAGGAACAAGCGGTTCAAAAGCTTGGCTCTGCCTGCTCTTCCAGTAGTGATCACTCAGCCCCGGGCTGCTTTTGTTGGAGCAACTCCACCTCTTTAATGACAAATTAAGTGCCTGGCCTGCCCCGAGCAAACCTGGAACCAGCCCTGCTCCAAGTTCAGTGCTCTGGGGAACACAGAAGGCAGCAGTGAGCGGAGATGAAGGGAACCCAAATGAGTGCCCTGTTATTGAAGTGGTGTGTCTGTAGTTTCAGCCCTTGCCCAGACATAACGTAACGTGCTGGAGGCAGGTGCCTGCTCAGCAGCCACTGACTAATTGCAGAACAAAGAGGAGGAAAGAAACAAAGACATAAACAGTGCTGTAGTGAGTGTGTAGTGATGAGAAGAGCAGAGCAGTTCGTGCTCACAGGGTATATGTGCTTACGGAGGATGTACAGTAGACTTGAGACCCATGAATAAAGTAATGGGACTGAAAGATGATGCCAGATGTTGAAGAGCACACTGGGCACTATGTGAGCAGCAGGGCAGGTGATTCCCTTTCCTTTAGAGCAGGAGACCCAAGAGGAAAAGCAAGTTTGGCACCTTACCATAGAAAGGTTTGTGTTGAATGGACCTTAAAGCTCCTCCAGCTCCAAGCCCTGCTCCCACAGGCAGGGACCCCTTCCACTGGAGCAGCTTGCTCCAAGCCCCTGTGTCCAACCTGGCCTTGAGCACTGCCAGGGATGGGGCAGCCACAGCTTCTCTGGGCCATCACCCTGGGCCAGCGCCTCAGCACCCTCACAGGGAACAGCTTCTGCCTCAGAGCTCAGCTCAGGCTCCCCTGTTGGGGCAGGTTCAAGCCATTGCCCTTGGCCTGGCCCTACAGGCCCTTGTCCCAAGCCCCTTTCTCTCCAGGTTCCCTGCAGCCCCTTTAGGCCCTGGAGCTGCTCTCAGGTCTCCCCTTCAGGAGCCTTCTCTCCCCCAGGCTGCCTCAGCCCAGCTTTCTCAGCCTGGCTCCAGAGCAGAGCTGCTCCAGCCCTCGCAGCAGCTCCTCCTCTGGACTCACTCCAGCAGCTCCATGTCTCTCTTTGCAGGAGCCTCCTGAGCTGCCTCTCACCTGCAGTCTACAGCCCCTTGTGAAGACAGATGAGGATAAACGACAAGCAAAGTGTTTATAACAACGAGGAAATTGTTCAGTTCCCAGCCAAGGGCTTTCCAGAACCTACCAAAACCCACACGTTTGTAAAGACCCCTTACTGATAGAGGGGGTTTAGCCAATGTACAGGGGGATAGTACAGGGGGGTCCAACTAATTTACGAGGGGGCTTGGGATAAGAAAATCCAGTGCCTGGAAAACATAGAGTGNACCCACACGTTTGTAAAGACCCCTTACTGATAGAGGGGGTTTAGCCAATGTACAGGGGGGTAGCACAGGGGGGTCCAACTAATGTGCGAGGGGGCTTGGGATAAGAAAATCCAGTGCCTGGAAAACATAGAGTGAAGCTGCAAAAGAGAACAGCGGCTGTGTTGCCAGTCTGTGGAATCTGGTGGCCCCACTACACGAGCTCATTGTTTCACACTGGCCTTCCAAAGCCTCTTTAGCTTTGAAGAACAGTGTTTGTGCTGCAAGTCTGTGTTGAGATAACAGGATTCCGTGACCCACACGTCTGTAAAGACCCCTTAGTTACAAAAGTAAATTTATTCTCAGTTCACTTCCACCATTTCTTTTGAATTCACTGTAACAATTTATAAATAACTCCTGGCCACAGTTCCCACATCCAGGGACAGGTCTGAAGCTGACGTTGAGAAGCTACAAAATCAAGTACACTTTACCTGGTATTGAAAAGCACTGACCAACACCGAGCTCTGCCCTCCTGCAGCTACAGCACCATGGCCTGTGGGTTTCTGAGGAGCAGGGGAGCGAGCCTCAGTAGCGCACGCACTGGCATATTCAACTGCTTGAACTTGAGAAGCAGCTCAGAGAAGTTTGTGCTTCCTAAAGAGAAGAAAGAAGGAAGGAAAATGAGCATGTCCAGGGAGTAATGCCCAAGAAAGTGTCAGAGGGAGAGCAAAGAGCATTCAGGGTGGCTCTGGGGAGGTGCTCACCGCTGTTTGTTTTGTTGCAACACTGCTTAAACAGTAGTTTTTACAATCCCAATTCCATTAAGGTGGCAGAGAAACCCAGCATAGAGGTGTGTAACAGGTAGAGAGGACAGGGAAAAGCTGGATTTCCATGAAAGTCTTTTGACCTGAACAAACACCCAAGCACCCGACTAGAGATCACCCAAGATGAGACATCCTGTACTGAGGGTGCCACCCTCCAGGCTGGGGGGCTGTAGCCTGCAGGAAGCCTTCAGCCTCAGCCTTCTCTCACTACTGAGGTGGGAACATCCCGCTCACACCCCTAAGCAAGCCTCAGTTCCCCAAATCAAAGTGCAGCTGCATTTCTATCACAAGCTGACAAACCTTAGTTAGGCAAGCAGAGGACCAGTGTCCCCCCAGCCTGGGCTGATGGAGGGAGAGAGAAACAGCTGCCGAGTGAAAGGGTCCAGGATTTCCCTGGATCCCAAATCAGGATGGAAACATAGAGGAGCTGGTGACTGCCTGAAGAGGTGCTTACAGGAAAGATTTAAGGACATTCAGGATATGGCCAGCTCAACAAAAAGAACACTTCCCCCTGTCACAGCTCCTCTAACTGCTGCCTGCAAGAACATCCTTAACTGCAGGTCAGGAAAACGCTGAGGCTTCTTGTATCTAGGCTAATTCTGACTTCTTTAGCCCTGCATAAAGTTGGTACCTTTACTTTGAGACAATTAAAAACTAAACATCAATGGATCAGCTTTCAGAGGACACTGTCATCCCGGTCTTACCTTCCAAGCCACCAGCAGCCAGCTGGCCCGGTGTGGGAATAGAGTGGTAGATGAGGAAGCAAGCCAGCATGCTGAGCTGAGATTCCTCTGTGGGCTGCCCACTGAGATAGGAATGCAGAGACACATCCCCTCCAGCTGTAACACACAACATATCCTGGTGACACCGAGGGAGCAGAAAGGCAAGACAACACTACCTCCACAGAAAAAGCCCATGGAAAAGTCTCCATCTCCCCACAGAAGGTGAGCAAAGGGTTTGTTTGCAAACCTTCCTCCTCCTGCCATGGCCACCCTGCTCTCTGCTGTGACCATCCCCTGCTTTTGCTTCTAGAAAGTTCTCCCAGTGTGGTATCAGGAAAGCATTTTCTCTGGGAAGCAAAACCTTCCACATTAACTGAACTTCCCCCCAATAGAGACAATGCTTCACACCAAATGCACAAAACTGAAACCATGTTGGTTTATGCTGACACACAAGTGCCTTCCCTTCAGTTATCAGTTTTCAGTACTTTTGAGACAAAAAAAGTCAACCCTGATCAGCAAGAAGATAAGAACACTAAATGCCAACCACGGCTGGAGGACTAAAGCTTTCTTCTCTATACCTTGAAGCCACTGATCCAATGTATTATCTATCGTGCACTTCATCACAGGCAGAAATTCGGAGTTCATGAAGAGTCCTCGGTTGGGATTCCTGCTCATCCTCTCCTGGTGACTTCTGGAGCTGAAGAACTCCAACACTAGCTTTATCTGCCACAGCTCAAACGTCTCAGACATCTCTTTTCGTTCTAATCTCCTCACAGCCTAGTGGAGGGGAAACACAAAGTGACTGTGGGAGTGTGGAGGAGGGAAGCGATGGTGCTCAGGGCTGTCTCAGACACCAAGTAAATGAATCCTCAAACCCCACCTTGCAAGGGCCACCCTCCTCAGCACCTACTGAGAAGCCGCCAGTTAATGCTTCTTGTGCAGTTTCAGTTCTCATTACCTTAGACTATGCTCCAGCTTTTAAAATCTCTGCTGTCACTGATGTCTCCCCTTCTTCCTCTCTGTCCTCTATGAAAGCGCATGCAAGCCCAATACTCTGCCCAAGTGTAGCTTTAAGAAAGCAAGAATTTACTCCACCTGATCTATGGCTATGTACGTGGGCAGCATCTCTGGATTTTCTTGGGTAACACACTCGTAAAGAATTGAAGAGAAAAGATCCAGGATTTCCTGTTTCTGATAAAAGACACATGTTTAACACAGAGCACAAGCTGGCAACACTTGATTTCAGGTTCTTGCTTTGCTCACATTTCCTTCCATTAAAGTTAACCCATGCACTGACACTGCATCAATGAGTGGTAGCTGACTGCTACACAGCTCATTTCCATTCTGGGGCTTATTCAAAGTAGGCTTAAAGCAGCTCCCTCAAATTGTTCAGTGTGAAGAAATAAGAGTGCAAAACACCCTAACCCTTCAGCAGTGACTTCACCTGAACGCTTCAGGACACTGCACGGGGCTTTTAGTATTTGTTAAACACATTCTGCAATGAATACAACTCCTGGACACAACGAGCAGCAACTGTGATATAAAAAATGCCAACCAGAAGTACTGTTTTACACCTTCGTGTGACAAAAATCCCTTGGAATATTCCCATCTCCATGACCCGAAGGAATGAATTCTGTTCCTCAGTTTAATGTAGGTTTTCCCAGCTGTTATTCCTGCAAGCAAGAAACCATGCTAGTCCACACACAGGCACCATACCTGGCCCATGCTCCCAGTCGGTTTGCAGAAGTAATCAGCAAATGAAAACAGAGCAGGATCAGAGGTGAAAGCTGAAATTGCTTCTGGCTAAAAAACAGATCAAAACGCACATGAAATGAACATTTTGGGTTTACTGCACAAGTGTGGTAGCGATTTATATCCAATCCTTCCTTCCCCAGCACACAAGTGACAAGACTGGAACCTACATAAAGCACATTGTGAGCAAACTGGGTCCAACACTTCTGTCTGCCCACAGCAAACATCCATTCTTTGCTCAAGCTCATTGCATGCTCTGTGAAAGCCACCACACTTGTTTTCCCTCAAGCAAAGCAAGTAACTTCTTAACCATGTGGCAGAGCCAAATGCTGGAAGTAAAGAACACAGCAGGAGCTGCTGTGCTTCCCTCAGCCTTCCCAGAGGCAGCACTCCTGGCAGGAAAGCAGTTTGGGAGCAATACCTTGAATGCCCGAGCTTCTGAGTTGCGGTGAGTGACAGTCTGTGCTAAGAGGCTGCGCCAGCCCATCGGGTCCTCCTTGTAGGAGAGCTGCCCTGCTCTCAGCTTCACATACAGGACACCGCCCTTGGAAAGAATTGATCTGCAATAACAAGTGTTGCTTTAAATCAGTACACATACACTGCAAAGGAAACATGACCCCAACAGTTTAGATGCAAGAATATCATAGATTCATAGAACTCCAGCCTAGTTTGTGTCAGAAGGGACCTTAAAGCTTATCCAGCTCCAAGCCCTGCTCCCACGGGCAGGGACCCCTTCCACTGGAGCAGCTTGCTCCAAGCCCCTGTGTCCAACCTGGCCTTGAGCACTGCCAGGGATGGGGCAGCCACAGCTTCTCTGGGCCATCACCCTGGGCCAGCGCCTCAGCACCCTCACAGGGAACAGCTTCTGCCTCAGAGCTCAGCTCAGGCTCCCCTGTTCTGGCAGGTTCAAGCCATTGCCCTTGGCCTGGCCCTACAGGCCCTTGTCCCAAGCCTCTCTCCAGGTTCCCTGCAGCCCCTTTAGGCCCTGGAGCTGCTCTCAGGTCTCCCCTTCAGGAGCCTTCTCTCCCCCAGGCTGCCCCAGCCCAGCTCTCTCAGCCTGGCTCCAGAGCAGAGCTGCTCCAGCCCTCGCAGCAGCTCCATGGCCTCTTCTGGCTTCCCTCCAATAGCTCCATGTCCCTCTTGTGTTTGGGAACACAAGGGCCAGTATCCCCATCTAGGCTTTGTCCTGATAATGTAAACCCTGCCTCAGTCACGTATACATAGAAAACTTGGTATCTGCAGAAGGCAGGCTGCTATCAAATGGTGGATGTGGTGGCAGGCACTGGTGATGAGAAAAGGATAAGCCTTACTGGTATAAGGAGTATAACTGCCTGAAGCCATTGCACGTTCCTGTTAGACTCCTCTAGGATGAGCTCCAGCACCAAGGAAAACCATGCAAGCTGGTTATCCACAGGTGATGGTCCTTTCTTCATTGAAAACCAAACCAATAACCCCCAAAACCAGAAACGCAACAAACACTACTATTCCTGACCAAGCCAACACCAAAAGTGTGCAGCAGCTCAGAGTGACACTACTGAACAGCAGCTGCATGTTTACCTCATCTGGAGTATCAGCTGCACCATGAACTGTAGGCACTGGGCATCCTTAAAATAACTAACCTGTTTGTATTGAAACTGCTTAGCATAACAATCTAGAGCAATTCACAGGTAGTAAGATAGGGAAAACTATTTCTCAGGCATGTGTTTATCTCCAAAACACTGCCAGGCAGGTCCCTACTGCTCTAACGGGCTGAGGAGGTGATGTGACAGATTCAAAGCAGCTGGAGAATAGGTAAGAACAGCTATGTCCCAAAAGTAGCAAGTTCTTCATTCATCCACCCTGGTTTCTGCTGTGGCAGCACAGGAAGGCTCTTTTGGACAAACAAGCACTCAAGTGTGGTAAAGGGAAGCCAGGAGAACAAGGCTGGCTTCTGGAGCTCTGGTGCAGCAAATGAATCCGTATGTGCTTCCTGATCTGGAGGAATCTGCATTCCACATCAGTCCTGCCTGTCATGGTTAAAGGCAGGACCCAGAGATGCTGCATTGTGGTGCCTAATTTAATCTCAGTAGAAGCATGTGAATGAACTAGAAAACCCATGTTATTGATGAAAGATGCAGCTGGCTTCTCAGCACTACTCACAGCAGCAAGTTCTGCTGTAGGCTGTTGGGGGCAAAGATGAGAATGATGTTACCCACAGATAGTGTATTCTGGTAAGACTTCTGATTTTCAGTTGCCACACATTTAAACAGAGAAGTTAAAGGCAGCAGCAGCACCTTGTATACTTCACGTGAGAAAAGCAGTAACAGTTACTGAACCACTGTATCAACAGTCTGGGAAACATGACATCACACCAACTCAAAACTAAACTAAAAGCATGAGTTGAAGAGGGTTTCTGGTCCTACTCAATCCCAATAGCTGCGGTTTCTACTATCAGGTTTTCCCCTGCTCTGTTTTTGCATGAGTTACTCACATCAAGAGGTGAAACCAACTACGCAGTTTCTTTCTTCACCCTGAAGTGCTGTCAAATGCACAACAGCGAAGCCATCAAAACCAGACTTCTTTCTAAACTGTAGGTGTTACGAGTACAGGATGCTTTAAAAAAGCACTTGAAAACTATTACTACAAGGTCATTAGTCAGTTAAGCACTGTACTATCATGTATCATAAAGAATACTTACTTCAGATGATTTGTTCCCTTGCTTAGATCTATTAGTAATTCCCAGTACCGTGGTCCCTTCACTCTGATCTGTCAATGGAAGAATTGTTACTAGATATAGCCAGACTCATTAAATGAAAGAGTCTGTACACAAGTCTACAGTTCTTCCTCAGCCCTTTCAATAGCACATGCCCTTTTGCAGTGCTGCCCACCCAGAAAACCCAGAAAGAGGAACATGCAGTTCTGCTATCCTACAGCAAAGCTTGCTGGCACAGGGAACTCCCTGCTACAACAGATCTTGAAAGCATTATGATAAAGACCAAAGAGAAACATGTGGCACAATTGAGCACATGCTCCACAGTGACAGACTTGTCTTTGGAGCCATTACTATGGGACAGCATTGTCCAGAGTCCGGGTAAGGTTGGACAGGGGATCAAAGAAAGGTCACTCAATCTATTCTTGCACTGCTTGTGACACAAAGTGGGTGATTAAATTCTTCATTAAAGGGAGACTTCCTTTACCTGCTTCAGTAAGTGAAGCTCTGGAAGGAGCGTGGGTGCCATCAGTTCCTCGGTGGCTTCTGCATACCACTGTGTGCCCTTCAAAACACCAGTGTTCACACATTAGTAAAGCTCATTTTTGTGTGAAAAGAAAGAAAACTTTCATCTCATTTTCAACAACTCCACTGGCAGCTTCAGTCAGTTTCTGTTCCTCAGTTCTGAGTAAATACATGACTTAGCATTACCTTTATGTCAGGAAACATAAGCCTAAACTATAGGTATTTCCCATCAATGTATCAACACAACATTGTGCAAGTCAGGCACACTTCAACTGAAATCTGAAGGTCTGAATAACAAACTATGTCCTGCACACGCAGAACTCTTTGCCAGAGCCACAAGGGATCTATGCTGCACCTCTTCTCACCTGAAATCTCTTTCTTTAGTCCCTTTATAAGCATCATCAGCCTCAAATCAGCCTGTACAAAATAGATCCCATAAAAAGGAACCTTTCCTAAAAGACACATCATTTAACACCATGGATAAATGCCAAGTTGCTCATTTCAGCAGAGTTAGAAGGCTTTTCAAACCACGGATGGCTCCAACCACCTCTGTGCCTTTGAAAGCCCTTCCTCTTTAGAAAGAGGATGCTGGGTCAGTCATTGCACAATTGGCTGTTTGAAGACTTTGTGGTGCCTTCTCCTTGCCCTGTACTCTGCTCTCAAGGTGACATCAAAGCACACATAAGGTTTGAGTGGGCTGAGCATGACCCTTCTATTATTTGAGTACATATTGGCTCCTCTCCACCACAAGCTGAACACAAACCAAGACAGCTGACCACAACAATGAGAAGAGCACACCTTTGGCAGAGAGCCTTGAGTTGTCTCCCCCACCTTCTCAAAGGCCCTCACTCCTCCAGACACTTTACCTTATATGTCACCTCTATCAGTGCATAGCAAGGAGTGTTTGAATCCACATCAACAGGCGTTAAGAGCCTCGGTTCTGCCGCCAGCACGTAAAGGTGACGCAGAGCCTGAAGGTGGTACCTGGGTGCGGGAATAAGGAATTCAGCACTGTGCAGAACAGGCAGGGAAATAACCCCCAAACGCCAACTCCACACAGGTCAATAGCCAAATCCACAGCAGAGAAACCTGGAGCAATACAGTAGGGTTTGTATTTTTTTAATGCATTAGCTAACAGAACAGGGAGTAATGAATTATAACTAAAACAAATTCAGAGTCGCAGATGAACAGATCCTGCATGAAAATGTTTTCAGCTGAGCAAACTGGAACAGTCAAGTCACAGGAGCACAGCTCAGAGCCTGCAGAAGCCTGCCTGCAGTTCCTCACCACTCAAAGATCACTGCCATCACCTTGTATCTTCACTTACTTCTTCTGTTTTCCACTTCTTAGCTTAAACCTCCAAACATTAATTTGCAGAGCACATAGGTACAGATTCTAGATCACCTGCCTCTAGATAACAGCTTTGTAAGGTGCCTGAGCTGCAGGAAACACGAACCCTTGCAAACGTACCGATTGTCCGTGCTGTGAACCGGGAAGTGCGGGTACAGAGCACAGAGAAGAGCAGCAATGGAGGAGTTGGAAGTGCTCAGTGAGTATCTGTAGAACGACATTATCTATTAGTTTCTGTGCTAACAAACACTGGCCAGAGGTGTTCAAAGTATTTCGGTGTCCCAAGGAAGGGAAGAACATTTGTAAAGCACATATAAGTAAGGAAGTTACAAATATGTTCCTACAGCAGCCAAAATAACCATGTAGTGGTAGGAAATAAAACACAAGCCACAAGCCAGAAACATTCCTATGGCATGTAAGTGATGCAGTATCGAGAAGAAAACAGGACTTCCATTTGCAACAGAAGAGGGCTGGACTTGATGATCTTAAAGGTCTTTTCCAATCTAGTTATTCTACGATTCAATGTCTTTATGCATCCAGATGTTATTACATCAAGTGAAGTACCCGCTGCTAAAGCTTTTGCAGGAGAGGGGAAAGATAAAACCCTTGTCTTTGGAAATGGGAAGTTACCTTCCTCCTCCCAGGAAGAGTAGCCCCAAAGCCATGTGGTGAGCCAGGTGAAACCCATAGTTCATCTCTCCACCTGTCTTCTTGTGCATGAACCGGCAAAGCTGAAGGACTTTGAGGTTTCCAGAACCAGCCATCACCATTGCAAGAGCCAGCAGCAGCACACTCAAGCACGTTTCGAGGTTATAGTGACCTGTCTTCAAGCAGAATACGGAGAGCACTATTACTTCTGCGGTCAAACACACGCTTCTGCTTGACCCTAATACACTGCTTTCTACCCCAGAGTTCAAAACCACATTTTACAGAGGAAGGGAGAGTGGAGACCAGCAAAGACCTTAAAAATGATTCACAGCCCTGCCACATTCTATAGTAATATTGAAAAGTAAAAGGGATAGTTTTGTTTCCATTCAGGTTTTGGTGAGAGTTATCAAAGTGCATTACACAGCAAAACCTCCTCCTTTTCACTGACAGCAAACTGGAAAGAACTTACTATTGAAGCTGTTGGTGCTGACAAACACTTGAGGAAATCTGTTGCATATTTGTACTGGAAAGAAGAGAAATGCATATTAAATATAGCCACAAAAGTTAAGTTGTAGCTCAATGGAAAGTGAAGGGGAAAATAAACCTTCTTACCAAGCACTTAAATGCTGCCAGATTTTCTGACCCAGCAAATCGAAATCCCAGTGACAAACACGCTCCAGCAATGATGTAGACATGAGCCTGCCTAAGAAACAACACAAGCAAGAAATGACTCAATGCTTCTCTTGTCTTCATCTGAACACACATCCCAAACTCCTTTAGAAGTAGTAAAAGAGGAAAAGATTGAAGAGGCAGACTTATCCTTTGGAGAAAACAGAGTAACATCCCCTAGACAACAAGGGAGAGGGGTTTTCATGCCGGTCTCTCTACAGAGTTCAGCTGCATTTTGCAGAAGAACCTTTTCCATGTTACTTACGCCAGAGTTTCTAAACTCAGGTCTTCAGATGAAGGCAGCTCTGTTGCTTGAAGAGATATACTGTTCTCTCTTATGATCTATAGAAAGATAAGAGATAATGACATTAATCCAGAGAAAGTGATTAACTAACTGAAACTGGGTATCAAGGGTTCATAAGTGATACAAAGCAGGTCTGTTTCACAGGCATATAAAGATGCTTGGGTTTTTTTCCCCACACATGCTACTGCTCCACTCTACTTCTGATCCAAAGGGACACCCTTCACTGCTCCTGGATCTGGTCCCTTAAAGATTTGTGAAACAATGGCAAGATTTGTGTTTCTGTATATACTCAAATATGAGAGAAAACAGAACAGGATGAGACCTCAAGAGGCCATAGAGACCACCAGCACCCTGTATTTCTGATAGATACTGACCTAATTTGCTCTTTAAAATTGCATACAACATATCTTGGAATATCACTGCTGAAAAGTTATTCCTAATGCTCAACTGGAACTCAAACAGTGTTACACCTCACTCCTTGCTTGGTCAGTGTGGAGGTAAGTTTAAACCCTTTCTCTCTCTGGCACCATTTTCTGTCTTGAGCAGCTGCATCCCTCCTCCACCCTCTCCCTTTTAGGATGATGGGATGGGAGTGCTCAGTGCTCCCATAATGATCCAGGAATCCAATGTAACATTCATCCTTCATCCTTGCCATGTGAACACAACATAAGTTGTGGCAGCTCATGTGCTATGGGAATGTTCACATGCAGAACAACCCAGTGAGATGAGAACTGGGAATGAAACACATGAAACACAAATACCTACTTGAGGCACATTGCTATTGACCCACTTGGAGTTGGGCAAGATGTCATCCCATAGGATCAGGCATCGAGCCAAGGTCTGAAAACAAGTGAGAAAGCCAAAGACATAAGGAAGGAAATAAAGCTACTCCAACATCAATGGTGTATTTTAATGTGCTGACTGCATCCACAGACAATCCAGCCACTTGCTAGCAGCTTTTCACCATTTCTCAGCCTTCCCATCAGAAATGACAGAGTAGCTTTTAGGAGATGCAAGTTCTGCTTGCAGGGAAAAGACCCACAGAATAAATCCTGTATAATGAACTCTGTATCCTTCAGTGGTAAACTGAGATGAAAATTCACTATGGGCTTAGATGCTGAGCCCTAGCTTATATTCTATTGTGAAATTAATTCATAATTAATGGGTAAAGTAATAAGAACTTCTTAAACATTTAACATTCCCTATAAAATGTATCATTCAAGTATTTCCTCAGTAAGTTCTGTCTCTAATGCTGCCTAACAAGCAAGACAGTGCAGGTATTAGTTTGGTTGGCAAGCAACAGGGTTACCAGCTCTGCGGATTGTGGCTGCAGCTGGATTTAAAACCCCAAGTAATACAGTTTTTGTATCATTAAACAGGCTGAGAAATACACAGAAGAAGATCTTACCCTCAATAAAAGGAACTCTGGTTTTACAAAGTCCAGTAAATACATGGTATCTGGGGCCTGAAGCCAGTCAGCAATGGATCTGCAGAGCACAGTGAAGGAATTGGGTTTCCAAATCAGATTTCAGCGGCTCACAAAACTGAGCAAGGCACACAAATCAGGGCCAACATGACAGCAGGTTAAAGTGCTATCACAAGTCACTGCCACATGTCTGAGCAATTCCAAGGTTTATACCTGTTGTTAGTCTTTAGGTAGATCATAGCAAGGGCAAGTGTGGCACCGGGACAAGTTACATCCACATTTATGGTGTCTCCCTCCTGTGAAAACACAACACATGCTTTCAGAGCAGCTAAACCTGTAGTGATGTAGACATTCAAAGTCATCTGGTGTAGACACAGACCTCTCAGACTTCCAACTACTGCTGTCTTCAGCTTAAACGTGCAAAAATCAACACATACCTTGATTTGGTAACTGGGAGACTTGTGCTTCTCTCTGTGCATCCCTGCCTGGAATCTCCTGTGACCCCCAACCATGTACTGGTAAAGCTGCTCGGGAACATTGAGGTCTGACATGCCTATCAGATTGCTTCCATGCTAAGGGATGAAGAGAAGGAGAAGAATTAATAGAGGAACGCCTTCCTACACGAGGAACAGAAATGCTTTACATCCAAGGCAGTTGGGAGTCAAAGTTGAAACAGCTCTTATCACCCTACTTCAATGTATAATGATTCTTCTACTAACTGCAGTTACAATTGAGACACTTACCCCCAGGCAAACCATGCCCAAGGCTAGCCCAGATGCAAGGGAATAGGACTCTCTGTCAGTGCAGTACTCCATCTCTGGTCCAGGGGGACGGCCTGGAGAACACAAACCACTGAAATTAATCTTGCTAAATTCCAGCCAAGTAACAGTGTTTATTAAGCTCTATATTCCTAATGACATGAGGAAAAAGTCAGGAAAGTTTTCAGTGGGATTACAAGTAACTGTCACTTAACCCACCCACCACCAAAAGGTAAACCCTCCAGAACCAGGTTTTGTTGGTTGGAGTTCAGAGACACAGTGAAGACGCCGTGTTATAACTGTGCAAACTTTAAGACCTCTGAACCTATCCAAACGCTGTCAGCAGAGTTTAAAAGCTGCTGCTAGAAAAGACTGCACAGATCAAATGATCAGAATCATAACAGATACAATTTCACATTCTCTATTTAATAGACCATACAGCTTCTTCCAACTAATGTTACACATAGACACGAGTAAGAACCTAAGTGTTACAAATAAAATCAGAAGAACTATGCACAGAATGAGGACACAACTCGGAGCAGATTTACTGTTCAGAATCAACTCTTATTGACTAATGTTTAGAAAGCCTTGAGCACAACTCAGAACAGGAGAACTTAGGACATCATGGCTCTATTTCCACCACCCTAGTGCAAAAGGAAAGCATTTTTCCCTCACCCAGTGCCTCCACCCCTGGTTTCTACAGTGGCAGCCACCTCATGGACTGACATGAGAAACAAGAGATGTCTGGGGAGCATCAGAGGTGTTGGGCATACAGTGTATAACAGGTCTGCTCAAAAGCTGCAGGGGGTCAGGATCACTGCAGATATGGCACCTGGGTCAGGAGGAACGTGGAGTTACAGATCTCCTTTTACCAAGTCTCTAGCACTCCAGACCACCTTTGGTCAGACAAGATTTCCAGATGGAAAAAAGTATCTAAGTCCAGCAACGCTGCTGCCATATTTCTTCTACTAAATTCAGTGATTGTTGTATGCTATACAAACACACAGGTCACAGTAACTCCTGCTCCTCTGAAAACAAAAGATGAGGTTTGGAAAATAAGAGGTGCATATTGTGGTGGGAAATGCACAGTTCAAATGCCCATCTCCCTGATGTGTTGTACATCCACACGTTGTGACCCCACCAAATGTCCACCCCATTTCTGCCAGTGTCAGCACGTACCTATTTCAGCCAGCAGAACCTCAGCTGTGTGCCTGTGAGCAGTGCCCTGATAGACAAGGCCTATTCCTATGACAGCAGCCACCTGCACGTTGTGGGGGACATCCAGCTCTGTGGAGGTTGGTGGCAGCAGGGCAGGTATGTGGATGCTTAGGAGGCGCGTAATGGCCATATCCATTGTGCCCAACTTGGCAGCCGACACACCGAGCAACAGGCCAATGCTTGTCATCTCATGGCCCTGAGAAAGGAAACAAAGAGCAACAGCAAAGAGATCAGAAGTGTTCAGCAAAGGGAAAACACTTGTCCCAGTGTCCCATTCACCCATCCCAATGGGCTGTGCACAATACGAGGTGAAGGGGGGGATCCTGTCCCTCTACTCTGCTTTGGTCAGACCCCACTTGCAGCTCTGTGTGCAGTGCTGGGGTCCTCAGCATAAGAAGGACATGGAGCTGTTGGAGCAAGTGCAGAGGAGGCCATGAGGATGAGCAGGGGCTGGAGCATCTCCTGTATGGAGCCAGGCTGAGAACATTGGGGCTGCTCAGCCTGGAGAAGAGAAGCTGTGTGGAGACCTCAGAGCAGCTTCCAGTGTCTGAAGGGGGCTATGGGGATGCTGGGGAGGGACTCTTCATTAGGGATTGTAGCAATAGGACAAGGGGTGATGGGGTCACACTGAAACAGGGGAAGTTCAGGCTGGGTATGGGAAGAAGCTGTTCCCTGTTTTCAGGTGCTGAGGCGCTGGCACAGGGTGATGGCCCAGAGAAGCTGTGGCTGCCCCATCCCTGGCAGTGCTCAAGGCCAGGTTGGACACAGGGGCTTGGAGCAAGCTGCTCCAGTGGAAGGGGTCCCTGCCTGTGGGAGCAGGGATTGGAACTGGATAAGCTTTAAGGTCCTTTCCAACTTAAACCAGGCTGGGGTTCTATGATTTAGTGACAAAACTGCTGAAAATCTTTTAAACAGAAATGAAGTTCTGCACCACTGACATTAAGCAAGCAATCCTCATCCTCCTGCTCCAGGAATCTCCCAACTCAGTGTTTCAAGACATCCATTGACTTTTCTTTCTTGTTCTCTTTAAAGAATTCAAGTCCTTTAGGTATTCCTCTGTTGTTCCTGAAGGAAGGGCTCACCTTAGTTAAGTAGTCGTGTATGTTGAGCGTGGCAAGCTTTGTGAGATGCCCGTTGAGCCCCAGAGCCATGAGGAAGCCAGCGTATTCATTTGCAAGTTCAGCGATTTTGGGCTTGTTGTAAACAATCCAAGCAGAGTCTATCTGCGAGGCAGGTGCTATCTTCAGGCCAGCAGCCACCCCGTTGTGAAAGCTGGCCCAGCAAGCCATGTTAGGAGGCACGTCGATGTTCCCACTATTGAGGTCCACAGTGGTGTTCCTTGGAGGAGCACGGCCTGCCAGGGAGAGAACCAGTAAAGCAGCCAGGTAAAGCCAAGCTGCTTCAGAACCAGTGTTCAGCTTCAGGAGGGTGCCAAGTGAGTGAACACTGACAGTCTGGGAGGTAACAGCTCTGATCTGAGGCAGCCTCAGGTATCTTTAGACTCACCTGAAGACAGCAGCACAGCACAGCAAGGAAACCACCAATGTGGAGTAACATAATGGCTACATTATTACTGGGTAATGGTTGGACTTGATGATCTTTTCCAACCTGGTTGATTCTATAATGCTGTGACTTTGCAGTATCTGTGCTCTGTATGACCCCAACAGTGACCAGCCCCTTCACTTCTCTCTGCTTCCCACAATATACCTGACATAGCATCTCAGGGCTTGCTAACACCGGCCTTGACCATTCCAGGAGAAGAAACTACAAGGTGGCAGGTTCAAAACCAGAAAGAGCTACTTCTTCACAAAAAGCACACTTAAGCTGTGAAACTCTTGGCAGAAAGACACTAGGGAAATTACAAGAGGTTCAGAAAGAACTGGGATAAACTCCATCATGTTCTGTTAAATAATGAATGTCTCTGGAAGAAAACTAGTGAGGTTATGGCACAGGGTGCTCAGAGAATCACAGAATCCTAAGGGTTGGAAGGGCCCTTGAAAGATCATAGAATCATAGAACAGTTCGGGTTGGAAAGGACCTTAAGATCATCCAGTTCCACCCCTCCTGCCATAAGCAGGGACACCTCACACTAAACCATGGCACCCAAGGCTTCATCTAACCTGGCCTTCCAACCCCCCTGCAAGAGCAGGGCAACCTAGAGTACATCACACAGGAACTTGTCCAGGCAGGCCTTGAATATCTCCAACACAGGAGACTCCACAGCCCCCCTGGGCAACCTGTTCCAGTGCTCTGGCACTCTCACAGGAAAGAAGTTCCTCCTGATGTTCACATGGAACCTCCTATGCTCCAGTTTACACCCATTGCCCCTTGTCCTAGCACTGGACATCACTGGAAAGAACCGAGCTCCATCATCCTGACACTCACCCTTTACATAGCTGTAAACACTGATGAGGTCACCCCTCAGTCTCCTCTTCTCCAAGCTAAAGAGACCCAGCTCCCTCAGCCTCTCCTCATAAGGGAGCTGTTCCACTCCCTTCATCATCTTCGTGGCTCTGTGCTGGACTCTGTCAAGCAATTCCCTGTCCTTCCTGAACTGAGGGGCCCACAACTGGACACAAGATTCCAGATGCGACCTCACCAAGGCAGAGCAGAGGGGGAGGAGAACCTCTCTTGACCTACTAACCACAGCCTTTCCAATGCACCCTAGGATGCCACTGGTCTTCTTGGCCACAGGGGCCCATTGCTGGCTCATGGTCATCCTCCCATCCACCAGGACCCCAGGTCCTTTCCCCTTCACTCCTTTCCAGCAGCTCAACCCCCAACCTGTACTGGTCCATGGGGTTGTTCTGATGCCAGACTCTACACTTGCCCTGGTTGAATTTCAAGTTTCTCCCAGCCCAACTCTCCAGCCTGTCCAGGTCTCGCTGAATGGCAGCACAGCCTCCTGGTGTGTCAGCCACTGCTCCCAGCTCAGTGTCATCAGTGAGCTTGCTGAGGGTGCACTCAGTGCCCTCATCCAGGGCATTGATGAAATATTAAACAGCACTGGTCCCAGCACCGACCCCTGAGGGACTCCACTGGTCACAGAGCTCCAGCTGGATTCTGCCCCACTGACCACAGCTCTCTGCCTTCTTCCTTTCAACCAGTTCTCGTTCCACCTCACTACCTGATCATCAAGCCCACACTTCCTTAGCTTATCTATGAGGATGCCGTGGGAGACAGTATCAAACGCCTTACTGAAATGAAGGAAAACCACATCCACTGCTCTCCCATCATCCAACCACCTAGTTACCTCCTCATAGAAGGCTATAAGGTTGGTCAAACATGACCTCCCCTTGGTAAAACCATGTTGGCTGCTGTTCATGACCCCCTCATCCTTGATATGTCTGGAGATGGTGTCAAGAACAAGTTGTCCCCTCACCTTTCCAGGGATGGAGGTGAGGCTGACCGGTCTATCATTACCCGGGGGTCCTCCTCCTTGCCCTTCTCATAGACTGGCCTGACATTCGCCATCCTCCAGTCCTCAGGCACCTCTCCTGTTTCCCACGACTTACCAAAGATGATGGAGAGCGGCCTAGCAATGACCTCCCCCCTCACCACNGCCATCCTCCAGTCCTCAGGCACCTCTCCTGTTTCCCACGACTTACCAAAGATGATGGAGAGCGGCCTAGCAATGACCTCCCCAGCTCCCTCAGCACCCATGGGTGTATTCCATCCGGACCCACCGATTTAGAGATGTCCAGATTGCTGAACTGATCCCTGATCCAATCCTCATCTACCAAAGCAAACTCCTCCTTTATCCTATCTCCTTCTGGGGCTCCAGAAATCTGGGGCACCCAGGGAGAGTCTGCAGGAGTAAAGACAGAGGCAAAGCAGGCATTCAGCACCTTCTTTATATCCTCTGTCTCCAGGGTACCCACCTCGTTCAGCACTGGGCCTATATTGCCTCTTGGGTTAGCTTTGCCCGCTATGGATTTGAAGAAGCTTTTTCTATTATCCTTAACCCGACTCGCAAGATTAAGTTCCAAGGAGGCCTTAGCTGTCCTAATTGCCTCCCTACATCCTCTAACAACTGTCCTATATTCCTCCCAAGTGGCCAGCCCCTCCTTCCATAGTCCATAGATTCTCCTTTTCCACCTGAGTTTGCCCAGCAGTTCCTTGTTCAGCCATGCCGGTCTCCTGGCTCCCTTACTTGATTTCCTACCCATTGGGATGCTCTGATTCTGAGCTTGGAAGAAGCAGTCCTTGAATGCTGACCAACTATCTTGTGTCCCTTTACCACCTAGGACCCTTTCCCATGAGACTTCCCTTAGCAACTGATTGAAGAGACCAAAGTCGGCCCTTCAGAAATCCAGAACTGCGGCCTTGCCAGGTATTCTGTTCCTCCCACACAGGATCCTCAACTCCACCATCTCATGGTCACTGCAGCCAAGGCTGCCATTGACCATCACTGCTTCAACCAGACCCTCCTTGTTGGTCAGCACTTAGATCCAGCAGCGCTCCTCTCCTCGTTGGTTTGTCCAACATTTGCATTAAGAAGTTATCATCAGTGCACTGGAGGAACCTCCTAGACTGGGAATGATTGGCCATGTAAGCCTGCCAGCAAATATCGGGGTAGTTAAAATCCCCCATGAGGACCAAGGCATGCAGTTGTGAGGCTGCTTTCAGCTGCCTGTAGAAAGCCTCATCAACTCCTGCGTCCTGATCAGGTCTATAATAGACCCCCACAACCGTATCACCTGTACCAGCCTGCCCCTTAATTCGTACCCACAGACTTTCCACTTGCTCCTCATCTGCTCCTGGACAGAACTCAACACATTCTAGGTGCTCTCTCACATAAAGAGCAACTCCACCACCTCGCTTTGCTGACCTATCCTTCCTCAAAAGGACATAGCCATCCACATTCCTGTCATTGAGCTGTCCCACCATGTCTCTGTAATTGCCACCAGATCATAACCTTTAGACCGCACAAAGACTTCTAACTCCTCCTGTTCATTCCCCATGCTGTAGCTGTGGCTGCCCCATCCCTGGCAGTGTTCAAGGCCAGGTTGGACACAGGGGCTTGGAGCAAGCTGCTCCAGTGGAAGGGGTCCAATGCCCATGGCAGGGGTTGGAGCTGGAGGAGCTTTAAGCTCCCTTCAACCCAAACCATCCCATGATTCTAAACCACTGATCAACGCACCCGTTAGATTCAGCTTCGGGATGGGCAGCTGCTCAGTTGGAACAGGATGATATGAGAACAAAGTGAACATCCCTCGTCCAACAGGTAGGGCCATGGTTCGCTGGCAGAGCTGCAACAACCTGTTGGGGAGACGAAAGCAAAACCAAACCAACTGCTTAGCACGGAAAATTTGTCCAAATACATGATGTAAAACGAACCTACAGATGACAGGCACTGAGCAGACCATTTTTTCCCTGATTAGATAACATGTTATCTTCCCTTTTTTAGCAGGCCAAACTTCTGAGCCAAATCCTTAGTCCTTAGAAGTTTAATCTCAAAGCTATACCTTAGCTGACAGTATGTTGAAGCTTCCCTTCAAGGCAGGCGCTGTTAAATAAATCTGTGCTATGAAGAGCTCAGCAGCCATCTCAGAAACAAGGTGAAAGGAGAAAGCAAACCAAGCTGATTGCTGTATGGGATCCTGCTATGACTGTGATCACATCTAGTAACAAGTTGTACACCAAATTAACACTGCGATTCCAAGAATGCTGACCACAGCTCTCTGTGACTTACTCTGGAAACACTTTCTAGACTTGTTAGATTACTCAGCTTGTAGTTTGATGCATTCCTTTAGTTTCCAACTTCTGCAGGGTGCTTTACATGTTAACGATGTTCTGCAGTCTGCTTTGCTTCTGATTTTTGAAAGCAGATACTTTATAACACCTCCAAACAAGGCAATAAAGAAGCAGGATGGGGATAATTGTGAGGGCCACTGAACAGAATGGCTCCAACATGAGGTTTCAAAAGAAGGAGAGGGATGGGACAGTGCATTTGCTTTCTGTAGAATGAATTAAGTCCTCTGATCCAAGCCTTGCTTAGAACTAAGATCAGCCCTGAGCAAAGGGCTCTCCAGTTTCAGGCAGGGAATGGATGATGGTTTGTTCTCTACAGAGGTGTTTTCTCTATAGAGCAGGCCCTGCTTATATTTCAGGCTGAGGAAAAGATGCCATAATCTGCCTTCAAACCCTAACTGAGCTCAACACGCTGCTTGGGGTTTAAATGACAAGTCTTTCCCATATCTCGCTCCAATCCCAGGAGTTCTCCAACTCAAATACAGCAGAGTTTGGATGCAGACTGAGCTTAAAAGACTCAGATTATGAAATTGAACCCTCTTCTATGTGTCCTTGGCTCAGGCCTGCCTACTTTAATGTTCAGTTAAAGTCATATTGCACTGTGTGATTACATACCTCATTAAGCCAACAGCAATATTCACAAAGTTTCTCACCGCAGTGAAATACTAACAAGAAAGATATAAGCAGAAAGAGTTCTTTACCTGTTTTCTTTCTCTTCTATGTATTCATGGTCACTGGCTTCTGGCATCTGCACCACATTGACACGTACAGGACGGGCACTCTGCAGGAGCCTGCGCACTTCCTGCACTCTCAGATCCTCACTCCAGATCAGGGACATCACCTCCTCATTCATGTCATTCATTCCATCCTCATCCTCTTCTGATTCAGTCCCAGAAGGAATATCAGAGGACAGCACTGGGCCCACGGACTGCAAGGGCAAGAGGAAAGGAAGAGGTTGTTGCTGGTAGTGCACATGGATGTTGGTAACTGTCAGAAAGCCAGTGAATACCAGCACCACAACCTGAATGCACTCAGCACAGGCACCTGCACTGGGATGGGGCTGTGAATATAATGCACATTGATCTAGAATTTCTGAGCACCATAATCAAGTATTTTTGCACATCTACAGGAGATAAATAACTACCATTCAGGAGATGGCATCTCAAGTGTTTTGCCACAAAGATGCAGCTGTTGAGCAAGGACTGACAAGTGAGAGCTGGAAGAGGTGACATAGCAAATAGTTCTCTCTACGCTATTTCTTGTTTCAGAGCAGTGGTAGGTAAGGGCTTTCCCTTCCTGCCTACACAAATAGTTATCTATGATGGATATGAAAACGTGTTGTTTTCTCAAAGTTCAGAGTGAAAAAAAGAACCCAAATGAGCATTTTGATGTGTATTAAACCAGAGGTTAAACTCCAGAGACAGTCTCATGGTGACAACCTGCTTTTAGAAGTGCCAGTACCTACTGACCCTCAACCTGCTCTGTTCACTCTGGTCAGAAACCTGTGTTATTTTACTGATCATTGATATTTTAATGAATCAGAGCTTTAAGTTTGATTCCCTCCTACAGCAACCTTGGGAAAACCAAACTTCCTATTAAAATAAAGTCAGCCTGCATGGCAGTGAATTCCAAATGCCTGTTGGTGGCATCACCACAGTATCAGAATGGTTTTGAACCAGAGATCCATACATGACCAGAAAAAAAACCACTGAAGCCCTTCATAACTTAGGAGCACTGAGGGAAAGCCCTTTGTCTATACAAGATCTACAAAATGCTTGTTTAAGACTCAGTCCTCCCCTATAGAATCAACTAGGTTGGAGAAGACCTTTACGATCAAGTCCAACACTGTTATTCACATCACATAAGCGACACAGAGGACAAGAACAGCACAGGATGTAACAGAGTCTGTCCGCAATCTGCTTGTCCTACACTTGCTTCAGACAAGGCTGTCACTGTGCATGAAGCATCCTATGGAAGAAGTTCACTGTGAGGGTGGTGAGGCCCTGGAACAGGCTGCCCAAAGAAGTGGTAAATGCTCCATCCCTGGCAGTGTTCAAGGCCAGGTAGGACAGAGCCTTGGGTGACATGGTCTAGTGTGAAGCATCCCTGCCCGTGGCAGGGGGTTGAAACTGGATGAGCTTCAAGGTCCTTTTTGTCCAAACCAGTCTGGGATGCTATGACTCGCTTTATCTTTAGAGATCTGCAGAAATCAGCTTTCCTGAAATACAGTTTCCTTATAGTTAGAATAATCCAGACACCGGCCCTAAGCTGGGTCAGTATATTCCTCTTTCTTTTCCATCGGTCACAGATGGGAGAGTAATGTAAAAAATAACCAAGCAAGCACTGAGAATTACTGGTGTGATGAAACCAGGCACAAAGCCCACACACCTCTCCCTAAACCGGTCACTGTTCCTCTTCTATACCTCAGCAAGCTGGAAAGATACAGAATCACAGATGGAAGCCAAGCTCTTCCTAAGGCTCACTGGTAACGCATGACACCAGAGCACAAGTAAATGATCAGCTGATGAATGAAACCCAGTTTCTTCTGATAAATACCCCCCAGATCTCAATAGAGAACTGCACCACCCAGAGAGGAAGCGTCCGGTCTGAAACAGGAAACTCCACCCTGCCCTCCTGAGAAATGACAAACAATTTGGTGTTTGAAGCTCATGTTCTCCTTTTAAGGTAAGGTGCATTCGAGGCATTGTTATAAAGTAAGAGATAAAATCAATTTATCACCATCTGAAGGTTCAGCACTGTTACAGTTGGGCAAAACCTCACCAGCAGAAAACAAAACAGGGTTCTAGTGAGTGGTGGGACATGGTAAATAAACTCCATGTTCCAGCCTTCCTGCTCAATGGATTAACTTTTTTGCTATGCAGTTAGTCATGCAGCCTCAAATATAAAGAACTGGGTAATTTTAGTATCACTTCCAAAGCTAAGACAGCAAAAAGGATCTTGACCAAGATGTGCTTGGGACTAAATTCCTCTTCTTGACTATACGTTACAATCTGCTACTATTAAAGTGGTTCTATGCATGTCACTAACCAGCTTTCAGTGTCCTCAACACTGCTCCCAAGGAACAAGGGATGGGACAAGAGGAACCGGGCTCAAGCTGTCCCAGGGCAGGTTTAGATGGAGCTGAGGAACAATTCCTTGCCCACAGAGTGCTCAGGCATTGGAAGAGGCTGCCCAGGGCAGGGCTGCACGGCCCTGCANTGAGGAACAATTCCTTGCCCACAGAGTGCTCAGGCATTGGAAGAGGCTGCCCAGGGCAGGGCTGCAGGCACCGGCCCTGCAAGGGTTCACAGAGTGTGGAGACGAGGCCTCAGTGCCATGGGGCAGGGGTGGCCTGGGCAGTGCTGGGCAATGGTTGGGTATGATGATCTTGAAGGTCTTTTCCAACCTGGTTGATTCTGTGATTCTCTGTGCTCTCCTGTTTTGTTTCTGGCCTGATTACCAAAACCTCTCTAACACCTCTTAGAGGTGCAGATGTTTTACAGAGGAGGAGGAGGACTTTCAGAGGCAACCAAACAGCTCTGTCTGTAGGCAAAGCTTTTGAGCATCATGTCGAAATGAAGTTGAAAATCTGGTTTATACTGACAGTTTCCACAGCTATGCATGTGGCCTTCCTGTGCCGGATGCTGGTTTTATACTGAAACCCTCCTATTTGTGTAAGCGTTGCCCTCAGCCTTGAATCTGCACCTTCTGATGCCCTGTGCATCAGCAGATGGTGGGGAACAGAGTGCTCTGCCCAACCCCAGTGTTGTGAAATCCTCTGATGCCCGTACTCACAGATTTACCCTTCTGCAGGTTCCCTTCACACGCCTGTTTGGACAGATCCTGGCGCCCAATAAGGAGACAAACAGCTTCAGGCCAGTCTGAGGCAGGCTGCTCTCTGCAGTAATATATTGCATCTCTGATGGGAAGAGCTACCCCAAACGGGAGAGACTCCAGATCTCGTAAGGTGAAACCTTAAGAATAACAAATAAAAACCAAGCTATTATCAAGAGTAGATAAAGTGTATTTCGGACTGGGCAAGCACAAGGCCACTCCTTGTGACTGTACCATTCTGCACAATGATAACAGCTGCTCTTACCAACATCAGTCATCCAAATAACTAACTTCTCCGCCAGGCTGGAAACAGATGTGCTGTGTCTGAAACTGCATCTGTAAAATAAAGGGGAAGCCAATGAAAGCTAGTCCAAAAATCAGCAGAAAGTCAAAACCTCATGAGTTTAACTAGTAAAGAGCCTTGTACCTATTGTCATCCTGTTCCATTTGCTGCTTTCGTTGGCCTAAGAAAGACAAGGGCACATTAATTCCACATCCCCCAGGCAAATGGACAGCACATAAGCAGCACAAGACAGCAGGAGATAGCATCATGGCATCAAAGCATCATTACCTGATGTAATCTTGTACAAATAATGGGAGGCTTCATTAGACACAGCGCTCTCATCCCCAAGTATATACAGAGCCACACTCTGGAGAGGAAACAGACATCATAATACAGTCACTTAGTGTCCAAACAGGCAGAAGTTAACTTTAGTAACTTACAGAGGGATGGGTTTGTTGTGAAAACAGTGTTAATAAAGGGAGACAGAAACAACTGAACAACTCAACTTTTATGCTTTAGATTTTTATCTTGGAGTTTGGAAAACAGACGTCCTGAAGCAATCAGAACAATTGTTTCAAAGGTAGAAAGGTAAGAAAAGAGAGAAACACATGCTCCTGGTCATCTTCCCCATGGTTTTCACATTTCATCTCTCTTGTGAAATACATCATCTACAGACACCATTTTTCACTCTGTTTCCTCCACATCTTGAATATGGACTACTTTAGGGAGTCTCCAAGTGGGGTCAACGCAGGGTCCATCTCAGCTGTGCCAGCTAGCACTTTAAGCTGCCTTAGTACTGCTTCAAGCCTCCACACTGAAGCAGAGGAGAGGCTGGCTCCTGGCAACTCCTGCCATAGACTCTGCAACTCATCTTGGACGCCTGGTGAGAGCAGAGTCTCTCCTCCCTGTTTTTCCTCTCCAGGCACCTCAGGCTCAACACCTCAGCTCCAAACCCTGTCCTGGCAGGTTTCCTCCACAAACACGTTGTGAATAAGGGAGGGAGGCTGCCTAGGAGATAACATCAGCACTTGTAACTACTCATGCGACTCAGTATTTATGTTGATACATGCCCAAGAAGTGAGCAGGGAAATTCTCACTCACAGATTACAGTTAACCTGGAGTTACAGTATTACTCTGCACATGCCACTACTGCAAACCACAAAAAAACACAAGCAGTGAAGCACAGGCTACTCATGAGCTCTCCTTCCCAACCTCAGTTACCTCCTCCCACCTCCTAAAAACCATCCACACCCTTCAGTAATACTCAAGAGGGGGCTCACAGGGATTTCTCTCTGCTAAACATGTATTGATTTCCCTGAAGAGAGTCTGATGCTGCACTCCTTACTATATTTGGGGGATGCTCAAGAAGATTCCATGCAGACAGATGAGTCTTAGTATGGAGCAGCAACACTTGAAGATGCTTAAGAATGCCCAGTCCCTGGCAGTGTTCAAGGCCAGGCTGGACAGGACTTGGAGCAACCTGCTCTCTCAGGTGTCTCTGCCCATGGCAGGGGGCTGGAACTGGATGAGCTTTAAGGTCCCTTCCAACCTAAGCCATTCTATGATCCTATGATTTTAAGTCTTCAGCAGTATAGCTACAGCAGAGTTATTGATCACAGGCTCAATACCCCTCCAGCATGGCCCCACTGCTCCACACACCATGATCAAACCCTGTTGTTTGGTTTCCCACTGGGGATGCTCTGCTCACAGGAAGCAAACCCTGGCCACAGAGCCAGAGCTGACAGAATAAAACATATCCTTTTTGCTACAATACATACCACTACTACCAGTTTGCTCCTCTCGCAGATCCCTGGTAAGTAAGGGTAAGGCTGCACTCCTTCTCCCTTCAAACAGGAACTCAGCCATTGAAAGATACTTGGAGGCTCAGCAGAGAAGAACACAGGATGGTGCATAAAACCAATCTGGACTATAACCATATGAACAGACATGACATTGAGTTCATGGTGAATGCACAATAACCCTCACTATTCCCAAAGCAAACCCTGTGGTGCTTCTTTTAACAACAAAAAGCCAGTATTTCCCCACAGGTTACAGATCACATCCCTCCTGTCAGATGGCAGTTCAGAGCTGGACAGTGATGAATGCATAAGGCACCAAACTCTTTAACTAAAACCATCTCTGCCCATGAAAAGGAATAAGCACAGAGTAATCCCCCAAACCTCACTGGAACAGTCTTGTAATTCAACAACATTAAATTGCCCATGTGAGAGCACAACCTACCTATAACCTCTGCCTTCCCTGTCCAAAAACAGAGGTAGCAAAGCCTGAAGACTGCTATGAGATTACTTGTTTTGGGTCAGGAGAGACAGTGGTTTCTGTTACATGACTAGTAAGTACAAGCTGGTAAGACACTAAACAAGGGCATGGACTATGACCTTATTTAAACTTGAAGTATTGTGGGTTTAGCTCTAATTTAGTTTCTATGAACTGCAACCCAAGACCCTACCAGCTCAGCCATACTTTGCATAAGAGGCACATCTCACTGCCACGGCTTCCCCAGTCACCTGCTGAGGTTTCAAAGCTCAGCCTGAGCTTTGCTAAAATGAAACCATCATTCCCCTTCCAAACCCTTGTCCTGTGAAGAGCACCAGCTCCTCTGTGCTAATCTCATCCCAGGCTTCTTAAGAGGGTATGAAAAACAAAGGAACAATCTCAGCACTAGGAGCACAGTTTTACATATAGGGATTAAGTCCTGATCAGCTTTAAAGAGAACAGTTACCAAGGTGCTCAGTAGCACAGATAGTTTGCAGGTCATCATCACAGCATTTGCACATCATTATCACTGAATATCCAGATTTGCAAAGCCTTCAACTCACCCTGATCAATTATACAAGTCTGCCTGGAGGTTCTGACAAGGGCTGGATAGTCTCTGTAGTAATAATCTATGTAAGCATCAAGTTTTAAGTCCCTAGAATGAGAAAGAGGGGAGTGACATTAGAGGGCACAAAAACCTTCCTGCATCTGTGACATCTTCTACTGAGTAGATAGATAACATGCTGGGTTATCTGCAAGACATGAATTCATATAGCAGCTGTCAGCCTCAAAGAGACATAAACTTATTTCAGGCTTGCTTCTCTTTGGCATGATAGAATAGAGGACAGGCCAACCCTTTCAGCACCAGGGTAAGGCTTTAAGGATCCATTTTCTTCAGGTCCATGGAAAGTCTGCTCCACTCTGGGCAATCCCCAAATTCCCCATAAAGATAATTAACAAGAGACACTGCATGATACACAAGAGCTGCAGTTTGCCAGCTGGACGTACCTGGCCAGCTGAACCAGAAGAACAACAAGTGAACGAATTCCTTCTCCCATTAGACTGTTCAGTTTGAGCTCCTCGTAGATGAGATGAAGAACAAAGAAAATAGCAGGAATGTGGGTGAAAAGGAGGGTTGAGGAATCCAAACTAAGGCTCTGTGAAAAGTCATCCTTTGAGGCCAAAGCTTCCAGAGGGTCCAGTCGCAAAGCTTTGGCAACAGGATGAGACTCAAAATTCTTATGGTAGTCGGAGCTCAAAAGATATTCCCAGTCCTAAACCAAGCAAACAGGAGAGAGGCAGAGGTTTCATGGTGAACATAATCTTCAACAAGACAGCTCCAAAGTACTGTTTCAAAGGAGTTTTTCTCCCCACAGAACAATACAGATGTGACTGTTGTAAAAGTGCTGCACAGATCCAAAGGTTCAACTGTTAAGTTTCACCCCCACATTGCGTATAAAAGAATCAAAACCTCGTAATTAAAAGAACAAGAGAAAAGGAATTACCTTTGTTGCACCAATACTTTGTGCACGAGACCTCAGTGAGTATTCATACCATTCAGCTAGTGCCCCCAGCCTAGGAGCTTCCCCTGCCACAGCTCAACATCAGGCATTAGATCCTGATCTTTATTCCACATAGACCATAATGCATAACCCCATGGGTTCATTGAACTGTTAGCCCACAGCTCAACTGGACCACCACAGCTCACAAGCCCCTTAGGATGGGATGATAATAAGCCTCACTTTCCCTAAAGCCAAACCTTCCAATTCCTGCCTAGGCAGAGCTCAGTGAATTAATCTTAAACATCCCATTAACTTCAGTGAGCATCAGTGCAGTCAGTGAAGTATGTAATCTGATGTTGCTAACTTGCTACTTGCTTGAGTAGCCAGGGGAGAGAGAACTTCATTTCAAAGAGATGAAGAAGTATCTAGAAGTGTGACATTGTCAGGAGATTATCTGAGATTGCTTTGTGCTCCCTAGCAAATTCATTCCTGAGCCCAACCTACTTGTCTAGAAGAAAGAAACCTGATGGGTCACACAATGCAGCCACTTCAAAGGGCAAAATACCTTTTCTTCCCCCAAGGGTCTGTAATCTCAGATGAAATACAATATTCAGAGGATTTTTCCTATGCTTTCCTTTAAAGAAACATCAAACCAAACACCACCTCCCCACCACCTGCCTCTTATTTTTAAGAGAGAACCACTCCTTACCTCATCTGACCCTGTTTCTGATGGCCTGGCCTTCTTTGGAGCAATAACTGGTGAAAGGGATCCTTCAAAATCAAGCTGCAAGAATAAAATGATCAAAAGCAAATGGGGGTTACAATTCTCAAGGTTGTATAAGTAAATCACCAATGACAACATCCAAATTCAACCCCAGTATTACGGGACATGGCGTTAAGTACTTCTACCCTTCACAAACAGATTATTCTAAACACAGCTAGTTATTCTAGTACGGTGCTTGAACTCCACAGTTTGACTGCCTAACAGCTGGCATTAACTAGGACAGAGGAAAAACTGTGTATGAACTAATGCTAGTAATGTAGATCTACTGTAACTGCTTTCATTCCACCTGTACACATACACTTGGTGCCTTTTTTCCCCTCTGCAAGTGCTGCAAATTAAGTGGGTTTCCTGCTACCAAGTAAAGGAAACTCCAAATACATTCAACAAAAACAGCTGAAAAAGAAACCCTAGAACTTTAAACATTGTAATTTGAAAACTGCATAGAAAATCCTCTTTAGGAAACAGGAATTTGAGTTGTAACTTGTGTTTCTAGAGAGAAGCAGCTTAACGTGGATTAGATGAATCAAGTATTTAATGCATCAGTGTTAGTCATGAACTGGAGCAAAATCTTCATAGTTAATTTTTATTTGACCAAGACAGATGGTAAGCACCTTATAAATATGCTTCATGATAAACACAGACTAAAATATATACCAGAAATTTATGAATACAGAATTGATTTGATGGCATCTTGTCATTTAAGATGACATACAATCGATTTCAGTTAGCTCTGACTGTAACCATTTTGAACCTTGAACAGTTATCAGTAGCTTCAAAGTGAACTAGGAAAACAAACATACAGGCTTGCTTACATTACGTGTCCAGGACAGTCTCTCTGTGTTATAACCCATCATATTCATAAGGCATGTTACAAATAAATTCCATTCTGAGTGATAGCTTGGTCCTCCTGGAGCATTGTAAGCATTGTACCACTTGACAAGCATCTGTACAGCTATCTCCTTGGGCAGGATAGCTTTGACCCCCTGCAGACATCTTTTCACTGTTGGAAAAGCAGAGAAAATAATGGATTAGGTGTGTTTCCCATCTTGCCTCCGGGTGCTTCAGTCAGTGGTATAGACCTCTACAGGTTTGCTTACTGGACCTACTTGGAACTCTTTGGAAACTCACTCAGTAAAGCCGCACCTCAGAACCTTCAACAGCTTCAACACACAACAGAACACACGAGCTTCAACATCAGGTTCCTCTAGTGCAGGTTGAGCACAGCCCCTCTAATGCACCATACCAAGGGGAAAAAAAGAGCTCCTTTTGCTCACTACTGAAACCAACTTTTGTCTGAACTGGCATCTCAGCCCTTCCTCAAGCAATTAAACAAACAATATTAGAGAACAAAGTATCTAAAGAACAAAGGAAGTTCTAAGAGTGCAGCTGGAAGCACTGTAAACAACAGAGCACACCTAAATCAATGGTAACAGCAATGAAAGATAAGTCAGTAAGAGCTTGGGATATGTGGTACAGCCCAGGCTATGCAGAAACTACTTCAACATTAGGGAAGGTGTTTCATGTGGTGGATCTGAACCGTACCCAGTTCTGAAGTGGCGATTTCAGGAATAGCAATCCGGACCATTGTGTTATTGCTGAGCTCCTGAAGAGATAAAATAGGTAAGAGTCAAATCATGAAAGGTATAAAGTAAAGCCAGGGTCCTTCTCTATCAACTCAGAAATCCTTTATATAGGAAGCATATTCCTAATTCCTGGCTGTTTGCTACATTGCAGGTTTGTAACCTCAGATGTTAGCTCCCTGAAACAGATCTTGAGCTGAATCCCTTGGAGAAACAAAGTATTCTACAGAGAGAAAGAAGCGGAGCCACCAATTCAGGTGTGATATCTTGCTGTTGGTCAGGACCTGCAAAGTCTCACTGTGCAGTAGAAGTAAATGTGACCCTCACTTTGCTTTGCTAACAAAGTGCTGACTCGAGTTATAGGGTAATACCTACTAAAGTTACTCTGTTGTGGACAGGATCCCTCAGAGCATGAATGAAAGTCCCAAGCTGCTGGAAAGTACAGTCTTCAACGTAAGTGGAATCGTGAAGCTTGGAGGAATCCCTTAGTTCTGGAACTGGTGACAGAAGCACACCCTGAAAAGGGGTACATGATGGCTTAGAGCTGTTGAAATATAAGGATCTGAGCAAAGGACAGCTAAAATTGACATTTTTAATGGACTAGTGTTTTGAAAACAACTATAAAGCTTTCCCGTCTGTGCCTCAGAGGTTTTGCAGAAGTCATAAATAGATAAGGAAGCACTAAGCAGATCTTCTTTAAACACTATTTATTCAAGGGTTTTACAGAAGAAAAACGAAAAGATTTCACTCCAAAAATGCCTTGAAAGTTAAAAATCAACCCACTACTTCAAGCTGTTCCAACTAAACCCTTTTTGTGGCAGGACTTCCTTTCTCCTTACCTCTTCCAGGGGCCCCAGATGCTTATTCAAAGGCTTGGATGGAGTGCTGACACTGTCCAAGGGAGTGCTTGGCCGAGGCATTTGGTTGGACATTGTCAGGGATGGTGCAGGAAGCCCAGGAATAAACACTTTCCCGACCTTTTGTGAACAACAGACAGGAAAACACACGGGTGGGTTTCATGCCTGTGCTTCCACAGATTGCTTACATATACAGACACGATCAAACATCTTAAAGGAAAAGTGTGAACAAAGTGGCTAAAGTCTCTGAAGAGAAGATTCATGACTTCTTCACGTGATTATTTTCTTTAGATGATGACATGATGAAAAACCTACCATGTATGATCAGTATTGTACATTATTACTACAGGTCTACTCCCACTAGAAGACGTTCTAGCAGGGCTGCCCTGAGAAAGCTGAATATACCCTTTCTTTATATACATACATATATATATGCCATTACACACGTGCACACCAGTGTGTGTGCGCACACAGGTACAAATTGCAGTGTCTAAGGTTCTGCATACGCAGAGAGAGCTCAGTGCATTTCTACAGAGTTTAAGAAGAGGCTTTAATTATTTTGGATGAATCATGTCCATTTGACTCACAGGTGATAAAACATGAATCATACAATCATATGAAACATAGGATCATAGGATAGTTAGGGCTGGAAAAGACCTTAAGATCACCCAGTTCCAACCCCCCTGCCATGGGCAGGGACACCTCACACTAAAGCATGCCACGCAAGGTTCTGTCCAACCTGGACTTGAACACCACCAGGGATGGAGCATTCCCAACTTCCATGGGCAACCCATTCCAGACTCAAAGCCTTATATTTAAAAGAACAAAGCAAAGGAAAGCCAAGTACTGTCCTTGCACCAATATAACAACACCCTCGGTAAAGCAAAACAATTAGACATCTAAAGCCATGTGACATGCTACACATGTTTGAAAGTGTTTTGTTCAGGAACAATTCTTATTTGCCATATTCTTGATTTTTTCTGTCTTTGAAAGCATTTTCTTACCTTAGTACTTCACTATCACTGAAAACAAGCTCAAGAGATCGACTGTACCATAGGGTATGATGCACACAGGATCCCTGGGGACAGTCCAGCTTGTAACCAAACCTTCAAACATCTATGTTGGGATAGAAAGGCAGTTACTTACCCGAACCACTCCAGAATACAGCACCAGATTGCCACTGCCGTCCAGAACCAGCAGAGTATCGATGCCCTGTGAGAATCAAGCAGCATGTTCAGCTTCTTGTATGCAAGTAGGAAGACAACAGTTGGATGACAAGTGACAAAGCAGACACTCTACATTTCAGAGTCCTCAGGGAGAGGTACGTACCTCCACTGGAGCTGCATCCTTTGCTTGAATATTGGTAACAGAACCAAAGATCAGCTGCGACTTATCATTGCTCTCTTGAAATTTTACACACCTAGAGGTTTGAGAAACAACAGGAAACATGAAAGGACTGTCCTAGCTGTTGTTACAGAGCGAAGACAGAGGACTACAGCACTACTGCATGGCGCAGTTACTTTTATTGTGGTATAGCTGGTTCCTTCCTCCTTCCTTTACTTGTTTTGCCCTGCTAGTCAAGTTCCTTCTACTCTGCAAGCCTAATCAGAACCCCCAATGTACTTCTAAAGGGTAAAGATGAGGATAAACAAGAACACCACTCAAATTACAGCTAATGTTCTCTTGCAACTTCAGTTTTACTTAAATAGCTCAAACCATCAATGCACCACAGTTAAGAACATGTCATACAAGAGCAAGTGATGTACCACATGCTGCCACAACAGATTCCACTAGCTGGAGGGATTGGTATGGCAAAACCAAGGTGGTAATATCTAGAGTGCTCCTCTCTGTCCCCAAGACTGGGATACTCACCGCAGCTGGAGCTGGGATTCCACTAAAAAGCACAAGAACTTCTGCCCACAAAGGTCAGTGGTAATGAACACTTTTGATGCTTGGGAATTCTTCTCCCTGTAAGGGAGACACAGGGATCAGCACATGGTTTGGTGTACCGTGAAAACGTTCACCAAGGGAAACCGTGTCACACTAGCCTTCAGCCTGCAGTGCACCTGCTGACAGAATGCACCAGTTTCAACCATTACTCTTGAAACTGATTTCCTAGCACTCCAGTCTTCACATTCCCCACTTTTTGGCACACAGAGAATTCTCTTTGGCTTTGTTGTCCTGTTCAGCCTCAGGGTTTATGCTGTGTTTTGCCCCTTTTGATGGGAACAATTACTCTCCCTAGATCAGAAATACCCAAAGCAATGACCAGGTTAGAACCTACTTTGCTTGAAACCGTTCAGAGAGCCACGAATAACACAAGAAATAGAAGCATTCCAAGTGTCCAATCCTCTTTGGAAGGGAGCGAAGCATTTAGTGAGCATCATTTAAAAAGGAATTAGGAAGTACAAGTCCATGAATCTCCTTCAAGGTGGCAGACTAAGTTGTCATTTTACTCCATCCCCTCCCCTCCCGCAATGGAACTCCAGAGCTTCCCATGTGCCAGCACCAGCACCTAACCTCAGGTTTGTGACTGTTTCTGTCCACAGATGATCTATACACAGCTCAGGAACAATTGGTTCTGTTTCTGGTGCAAGGAAGGAATCACTGGAGGTGCTGTTGGGTGAATGGGTAATGCTGTGCCTCCTCGGTGACTGAGCACTGCTGGAGAAGTTGAATCTCTGCACTCCTGAGAAAGAATGAACTCCCAGAGCAGGGGAATGAGAGCGGCTGCAGGCAAAGACACAAGACACTGCTGAGAAGTGCATTTCAAAAGCAGGTGCAGAACCCCAGGGAGCTCATACACCTGCAGAGGCTTTAAAACCAAACCCAAACCAGTAGCTAGCTCAGTATCAGTTTCCTTTAGCAATAGAGCCCAGCCTAGGAAAACAAAAAACTAGGTGAGTTCCAGTCATCTCTGTCAGAATCCAATGATGAGATAAGAAAACCAACATTTTAAGTTGTGTGGTCCATTTTATCTGACATCTCTCCCAATCTCTTCTCTCTCAATGTGCCTTTCTTTGGAAAGGCTAACTGAAAACAGCCCTGGGACTCACACAACCTGCAGGCAGGTCTCAATTCCACTACAGACTGGCTGTGTAATGACACAACAGCCTCTTTGGCTCTGGCATACCAATTATAGTCCAATACTATAGGGATAATAGCACACCAAATGCCACAAGAGCATTCCAAGAGGGCTTTCAAGTGCTAGAACAAAAGAGGCACACACATATTAGACTTGTAACAGTAGACAAAGACAGACAGTACTACCAGACGTCTATCCCATTGCTCATGTTCTTTGCTATCATCTGTCTATGTGTTGTGTTCAGTGCCCACCTCAAAGCAGCCATGTTGGAGATGGATGGTGAGCGGGACTGCATGCTTGGTGATGACACTGATCTGCTCTGGCTGTGGATGGAGGAGTAGTTCTGGAAAGGGGAGCCCACAGGAGAGTCCCCTTTGGAGAAGCTTCTGAGGTGAGCAGTCAAAGAGCTGCTAGTGGCCATGTGCTGTGGCGTGCCCAGCTGCTCTGAGAACTTCAGCACCATGTTCTGCTCCTGGGGGAGAAAAGAGAGCTGTGTGTGCATGAACAGCACATGGGTGAGAACAGCCAGGGAAGTGCTCAAATAGGTTGTTTTGTCAGCTGGGCATTAATGATTTATGCCTTAGGAGCTCAGCCTATGGAGTTATTCCTACCAACCATGCTCTCTCACCCACAGACACAGAAACTACTCCAATGGTTTTCATGGCACTAAGTTGTTTGTCACCTTCCTTACAGAACTCAACAGTTAAGTCCAGTCCTTCTGGGCTCTGAGTGCCACAGCAGCTCTGCTCTGGAGCCAGGCTGAGAGAGCTGGGCTGGGGCAGCCTGGGGGAGAGAAGGCTCCTGAAGGGGAGAGCTGAGAGCAGCTCCAGGGCCTAAAGGGGCTGCAGGGAACCTGGAGAGGGGCTTGGGACAAGGGCCTGGAGGGCCAGGCCAAGGGCAATGGCTTGAACCTGCCCGAACAAGGCAACCTGAGCTGAGCTCTGAGGCAGAAGCTGTGCCCTGGGAGGGTGCTGAGGCACTGGCCCAGGGTGATGGCCCAGAGAAGCTGTGGCTGCCCCATCCCTGGCAGTGCTCAAGGCCAGGTTGGACACAGGGGCTTGGAGCAAGCTGCTCCAGTGGAAGGGGTCCCTGCCCGTGGGAGCAGGGGATGGAGCTGGAGGAGCTTTGAGGTCCCTTCAACCCAAACCAGTCTGGGACTCTCCCTGTGCTCTCCCTGGCTTTGTCCAGGCAAATACATGAAAGAACCTATTAAAAAAAATAAACTAAGCACATACAAACAAGTATCTCACTCTCTTATAAATAAAATAAACCACAAATACCAGGCATTTGTAACAAACACAGAGCCATAAGGGCACGTAAACACACACACAGTTTTTCCTATAATGACATTTAGCAAGCAGTAAGCTGTACCTCTGGCTTCACCCTCCGAAGAGCCCAAACAGTGTGTAAACTCTGCACAGTATCATAGGTCATCACAATGGAAGGTTCAGTGTTAAGGAACACGATCCTCATGGTGTAATCAGCAACATACTGCACTCTGGCAGAGCCAAACACACCTGCTGAAGAAGAGGTTAAGGCACAAGGATCACTTCTACAACAGCGTTATCCATTACAAGGTTAGCATCTTTCACATCCTCTCTCTTCCACAGTCTGTGGTTTTTCCCTGAGCAGTTTCCCTGTTCATAAAGCAGGTAAAACACCCACTTCTGCAGTCTTGGAAGTGTCATTATCTGCACGCTTTGTAAGTGGCACATGGAGCATTTGATACCACACTGATGGACTCCAAACAATACAGCTAAAGACAGAAACTTACCCCCAGACTTACAGACAAGAGGTGTTATCTCATCCAAGGGGTGTAGCATGCTGAACATCGTAGGCAAAGGCTCTCTAGAAAGGAACCAAACACAGCACGTTCAAACCCAAATGCTAACAAGCAGAACTGTTCTCTCCTGTAGCTGGTGCTGTGATCCCAAACCAGCTCCTCAGACCTTAACAAATCAGAGCCTGAGATCTAACAGCAGAGACAGATATCCCATGCACAGAAGCTTGTTGAATTGACAGAGTGGAGTTGAAGCCTGGTGTACAGAACAGGGTGATTGGGTCTTGCTTTGCATCTCAGAGCACTTGAGAATGCCCCCACCTGGTGGTCAAAAGACAGACTTTGGCTGGTCTGAGTGAACAGAGCTGGCACCAGCTGAGCTGGCAGGAGGAACAGGAAGAGAAGAAAGCCCTTAACCTGGACTCAATTTAGGAGTTTAGGTTCCACAGCTCCCAGACAAGCAGCTAGCCATCATCTGTACGTGATGGATGCAGATCAAGCGTACCCATCACAGAGCAGCAGTCAAGCCACTCATCTGCAGTGATGGCAGCAAATGGAAGAATTATCATCAAAGGCTGGCTTCAGTAGGGTCAGTCATGATACCTGTACCCTCTTGATCATTTTCAGGACCTCTCTTTCTAATCCCAACTCTTCCGAGGATCAGAGCATCACAAGTGCTTGAAATGCACCCAAAACCCAAAAGAGAGCAAGCAGCTGTACTAAAGCCACTCATCAGTGCACCATCCAGCTCCCTCCTCTGCTGCTCAGCTGTATGCCCAGCCAGAAAGCACAGGGGCCAGGATCCTCCCCGAATAGGCAAGAAGATGCTCCATAGATTTAAAGCACCCTGAGAAGCAGCAAACTGTCTCAGTGACAATCCCCCAGTGAACCTCCCAGTTGTCCATCACAGCCTGGAGCCAATTCTCAGAACAAACCTTAATGAAATCAGGCTGATAATACCCATATCATGGCTCCTATTCCCAGCATCACCACTTCCAACACAGTGCCAGAAGAGCATCACAGACTGTCAGTATTCAGTCCTCTCCTATTAATAGCTCAGGTTTCACCTGCCCCCATCACGAACACATGGATCCTTTCATTCCTGTTCTTCAGCTCCTGTGCTCCTGCATTACATTAGCAAACAGCCTATAACAAAACTATGAACTGCTTCATACCTGGGGGGACTTGGAGGAACTTCATGTGAGGAACTGCTGCGCTCAAATAACAACCCGTATTTTGTTGGCCAGACGTTTGCAACCTAAAAAAACCCAACAAAGAGTTACGGCCAAATAAAAGCATCATGTACTTACTGTACTGACTGTATCTCATGATTCAGTATCTTGTCATAGTAAAATAAGATGTTTAGATGCTTTCTTTTGAGGAAAGTAAATGGGAGCAGGTTCTCAGACTACAGAGCAGTCTCGGCCATACCAGCCATGGAGTGAAGAACTTTGAAGTTCAGCCTAGAGAACGCTCCTGAAGGGGAGACCTGAGAGCAGCTCCAGGGCCTAAAGGGGCTGCAGGGAACCTGGAGAAGGGCTTGGGACAAGGGCCTGGAGGGCCAGGCCANAGGGCCAGGCCAAGGGCAATGGCTTGAACCTGCCCCAACAGGGCAGCCTGAGCTGAGCTCTGAGGCAGAAGCTGTTCCCTGGGAGGGTGCTGAGGCGCTGGCCCAGGGTGATGGCCCAGAGAAGCTGTGGCTGCCCCATCCCTGGCAGTGCTCAAGGCCAGGTTGGACACAGGGGCTTGGAGCAAGCTGCTCCAGTGGAAGGGGTCCGTGCCCATGGGAGCAGGGCTTGGAGCTGGAGGAGCTTTAAGGTCCCTCCAACACAAACCAGGCTGGGTTCTATGAATGCAGATAGCTGGACCCAGGAGCCCTTTACACACCTCCCCATCCCATCCCGGTGTGCAAACAGATGAGAAGCCCATGGGTGGGCCAAAAGAAAAGGACAGCACTCACCTGGAAAGGCAAGGCAGCAATGTAATCCTTTCCCTCTACGCTATGCACATTTATACAGGAATTCTGCAATATGCAGATACATTTCTCTACTATTTCACCACTGCCTGAAACTAGAGGGGAAAAGAGAACAAATGCCAGTGAAGTTTCTCTTTCTTCAGACTCTCCCCATACACAAGAAGTAGGCCTGGGGCAGTTTTAGCACAGGTCTTGATCAACAAGCACATCACGCCCAGAAAGCTGAGCTCAAAGCCTCTGCTCCCATTACATCACGCAGGAAACTCACCATCAGCTTTGTCAGATTTCTCCTGGGGAACAGTGAAGTCGCACCACAAGGCCTAGAACCAAACACAGCATTCCTGTCCATAGAGAATCCGCTGATGGTACTGCACAGCCTCACCATCCCCACACACACACACACACACCCCCGAACACTGCCCACAGCCACCCAGCGTTTCCCGGCTGATGTCCATTCATTCCGCCACCACCTCTCCCCGTTTCCACACCTGCAGAACGGGGCTGTCAACAGTGAAAGCCTTATAAACGGTGGACGCTTGGGTTTTGCTTCCTTTGCTCCAAATAACCATGTTGCTGGCCACGTACAGCTCTTCATCGTAGTCCACCTCCTCCCCAACCTCGCTGGCGCCTTTCCTCAACTGCCAGCCCTCCTGGAAAACACGGGCTCGTCAGGGCTCCGGCTCCGGCCGGGACGAGCCGCACCAGCCGCCCAGCGAGCTCCCGCCTGCCCCGTACCCGCTGCCGCTCGTGGATCGTCACCTCCCGCAGGGAGCCCACCAGGCCGGCGGCCCCGTCGGAGGAGCAGAGCTCGGAGGCGGGCTGCAGCCGCCGCAGCTGGAGGCTCAGGGCGCTGGGATGGCGCCGGCAGTGCTCGCGGCCCCGGGGGGCGAACTCCTGCAGGTCGCCGGCCGCAATCATCGTGGCCCTCTCGTCAGAGTGGTCCGACATGGGGGCCCGATATCCTCATTATTCCCGGGCCGGACCGCACTGCACAGCCCCGGCCCGCCCGGGGCCCCGCGCCCAGCGGCAGCGCGGCTGAGGCGAGCGCGGTGCCGGCGGCGGCGCCTCTTCCTCCTCCTCACACGGGCGCGGCCATCTTGCCGCTCCTCGCCATGCCCCGCGGGCCGCGCGGGGGACGCCGGGAGGGAAATGGCGGCGGCGGCGGCGGCGGCGGCGGGAGGAGGGGGGGTGTCCCAGTGCCGCCATGGCGGGGTGCGCTGAGGGGAGTCCTCGGCGGTGTAAAACAGAGTGCGGTCACCTCAGCTCGCCCATCCCATTCCCAGGGGAATTCATCCCGCATGAATTTAGACGTTAGCCTGGAGAAGGCTCGGCGGGACCCGACCGCTCCCTGTGGTGCGCGGGTTGACTCCCAAGGTGTGCAGTGGGAACGCTTTATCCAGCGCT
>NDXB01001768.1:64308-95055 GCA_002631895.1 Agapornis roseicollis | reverse complement strand
GCATGGAGACCTCATAGCAGCCTTCCAGTATCTGAAGGGGGCCTTATAGGGATGCTGGGGAGGAGCTCTTCNCTGAGAAAGTTGGGTCTGTTCATCCTGGGGAAGAGAAGGCCGCATGGAGACCTCATAGCAGCCTTCCAGTATCTGAAGGGGGCCTTATAGGGATGCTGGGGAGGAGCTCTTCATTAGGGACTGTAGTGACAGGAGAAGGGGTAATGGGTTCAAACATAAACAGGAGAGGTTTAGATTGGCTATAAGGAAGAAATTTTTTCCTGTGAGGGTGATGAGGCACTGGAATGGGTTGCCCAGGGAGGTTGTGAGTGCTCCATCCCTGGTGGTATTCTAGGCCAGGTTAGATGAAGCCTTGGGTGTCATGGTTTAGTGTGAGGTGTCCCTGCTTATGGCAGGGGGGTTGGAGCTAGATGATCTTAAGGTCCTTTCCAACTCTAACTATTCTATGATTCTATGACACCAAGCTGAGTGGGAATGTTGATCTGCTTAAGATCTATAAGGCTTTACAGAGGGATCTGGATGCACTGGATCAGTGGGCCAAAGCCAGTTGTTTGAGGTCCAACTAGTCTTGGTGCTGAGTCCTGCACTTGGCTCACAACAACCCTATGCAACACTATGGATTAGGGAAGAGGGGTTGGAAGGCTGTCTAGTGGAAAAGATCAACAGTTGGCTAAATATGAGCCAGCAGTGTACCCAGGTGGCCAAGAAGAGAAGCAGTTGAGTCCTCATCTTTTGAGATATTTAAAAGATGCATAGGTGTGGCACTCAAGGACATGGTTAAGCAGTGGAATTAGCAGTATTGGTTTGAGGGTTGGACTAAATGATCTTATAGGTCTTTTCTAACCTAAACAATGCTATGATTCTATGAATTATTTTGACAAAGTAAAGGAAGCTGAAAAAAAAAGGGGAAATTTACCAAACACAAAGATAAATGATACAGAAAGTAATTTTTAAACCAGACATTTTAGAATTGAAACTCTATGCTAAATTTAGAAGAGCTGTTTTGGAATAACATTAGAAAAGTAACCAAACTTGGTAGATGTTTTTGATATGATATGGAAAATAATTTATAATACCTACAATATCGCTAAAAATGACAAGGAAATATCAATACCTGATTCTTCATTGTGTTTACTTTAGAATGAACAAAAACTGAAACATTGCTGTGTTAACTGATTTTGAAGAGTTATGATTCAATACAGAATTTTCTGATTTTCTGGTGGTTATGTATTCATATTTGATATGGTTTTCATAGTATATTTTGAATTTTCTAGTTTCCCCATCAAGTTGAATTTATGAATGGATAATAATAACAACAACTAAAAATATTGGAAAATATGCTTCAAAGCTATGTGATGTCTATTTTCAAATAATGAAAAAAATTATCCTAATTTTTTTAAATATATAGATAAAATGTGAATATATGCACAGAAATAGATTGAAAAGAAAATGCACCAATTCTGAGTAGTCCAAAGGATGTGTCTGCTATCCCTATTCCTTTTTCATATAGTTCTCCTTTGGCAAGCTATAAGCAAAGTCTAAAAAGCTTATTCCTACAAGAATTCATAAATTTCTACGATAAAAATATGTCAGATGTCACTTCATAAAATCAGTAACATAAATTGTTTGTTGCAATGAGTGTAATATTTCGCTATATTCCTATTGTATATATACTCATTTTTGATGACCAGCAAGTAATCATTTCAGAGAATCTTAAATGAAAGCATTATACTCACAAGGAAAGCATTTTGGTTTTCCACTAAATGGCTCAACTTTTTTATTTTGTGAACCTTATTTCTTCAAGGTACTGAGTATATTCAGCTCTCATGTAAGGGTCTAATCCTAGATCCATTGCAAGCAATTAAAAGACTTATTTATTTCTATCAGGTTTTTGATGCAGCCCCAAATCAATAGGACATGAAAGATCTCAGTGTTACAGGTTTATGCAAACAGGAAAATTTCAGTGGCATAGATTGTTTTCTGATATTGAAAGAGGGAGCAAATTAGTACAGTGTTAAGTGGAGATGAGTATGACAGAACACGTACTCTTGATCTAATTTTTAATATTAAAAAAAAATCTAATATGCTTTTTCAATATAGTCCGTTAATTTCTTACAGAAATGATAACTATCTTTAGTGTGATCAAAGCCATAAAAACTTGCTGATGTTTATCTGAATATTAAAGAAATTAATTATATCCCTAGTTCCCAGTATGTCAGAAATAGTCTTCCTTACAAAGTCTGGCATACAATAGAAGATGCACACCAATTAGGCTTATAAAATTGTTGTATTTGTAAGAATATCAACTCAGTGAAATTTGCTTCATTAAAGTCCTGTTTATATTTTTTAACAAGCTGATTTTTTCTAATGCTTATGCAGTAGAAGATTTGGTTTAGGGATCCAGGAAATTAGATATTGCTTAATTGTGTCCTGTGAGAAAACAGATCCGTCACAGTGAGTGATCCAATCAGTTTCTCAGAACAAAGTGTATCACTGAGAACACAATAGCATTATTTTAATTTCAGAACTTTATGGTCATTAATTTTGAAGTGTCCATTAAATTTAACAGGGGAAATTATTTTTCCTTATTTTGACTTTGGAAAAATGCCAGTGAATCAAATATTAGACTTCAGGAGAACAGCTTTACTTATTCTGAAGAGAGTCACTGGTACCTCTGTGGCTCATTTTGTTTTCTGTAGCCTAGACTCCAAGACTACGAAAAGATTCCTGTTTCTCTTTTTCCCTATATTTGATGACTGGAGTTATCTTTTTTTTCTTAAAGCACTTTGAGCTCAGGTTAGACACCCCTGCTGTCAGCTCTTTTTGAATTCAGTGAAAATGGTCATTATTGTAGTGAATACATGCTCCCAGATCTCAAGCAAATGTGCAAAGGCAAAGCGCATCAGAAACAGATTCAGCATATTTCTTCGAATGCATGAGATGTGTCCTATGCTTCAGCTGATTACTTGTTTTGGGGTAAGCTGACTATATTTTAAATGCATTTTATTTGCAGTAAGAAAGGTAAATCAGATGAATTTAAATGGAATATCAAACAGAATATTTGACCAGTGTAAATTAACATCACCTTTTCTAGTGCATCCCAACATACCTAGTCAGTTGCCAGCACCTATAAGAAAAGCTTGGAGCAATGTAGAGATATTCCAGCCGCCCCAGCCAACAAGCCAGCTTCATTTGGAGCTTGGCTCAGATGCCTCCATACAAAGGCCTGTAGCATGGGGAGCAAACAAGGAATTAGAAACGTGTGCCTGTCTGCAGGGGTGTGACATAATAGTCATGACATAAACATTGTGGGATGGCTCCCCATGACTGGAGTGTTGGAATGGAAGGTTACAGGCTTTTTAGAAAAGACAGGCCCAGCAGAAGGGGAGGGGGAGTTGCCCTTTATGTTACAGATAGGCTGGAGAGTATGGAACTCTGTCTGGGAACAAGTTAGGAGTCAACAGAGTTTGTGGGTTAGGGTTAAAGGGAAAACAGTGAAGGGAGACATTACTGTGGGGATCTGTGACAGACCACCTGATCAAGAGGAATCTGTGGATGAAGCACTCTACAGACAGATAGGAAAAGCCTCACGCTTACAGGCTCTTGTTCTCATGGGGGACTTCAACCACCCTGACATCTCTTGGAGTGATGGTACAGCCTGGCACAAGCGATCCAGGAGGTTCCTCGATTGTGTGGAAGACAACTTCCTTCTGCATGTAATAGAGGAGCTGACAAGGAGAGATGCCCTGCTTGACCTCGTGCTCAGCAACAGGGAAGGGCTCATTGCAAATGTGATGCTCCAGGGCAGCCTTGGTTGCAGCAATCGAGAGATGATTGCGTTTGAGATCCTCAGGATGGTGAGGGTAATGGGTTGCCCAGGGAGGTTATGAGTGCTCCATCCCTGGCAGTGTTCAAGTCCAGGTTGGTCAGAGCCTTGTGTGGCATGGTATAGTGTGAGGTGTCCCTGCTTATGGCAGGGGGGTTGGAAATAGATGATCTTAAGGTCCTTTCCAACTCTTAACTATTCTATGATTCTATGTATTTTTGGTGTCTGATAGGAATGATATTTTGGACTGCACATGCAGATTTTGAGGTACTGTATTATCAGAGGTTATTCTGAAATGTATGAGCCTCAAAAGAAAAGACCTGCTCCACTCACAGTAAAGGCTGCATATGAGAAATAATTCAGTTGGCTTCAATACTGCACAAAGCTATAGAGTATACAGGAAAACAACCTGTGCCTATCATTATTACTTCTGGGACAGAGAAAAATAACATTAAATTTCCATGCTCACTTTCCTTTAGGATTCTCTGAAAAGAGAGGCTTTTGTTTTGTGGAAAGCCTAAAAAGCATGCTACCACCGTATGATTATGTTATGAGACAGTCTGAAAAAGTTCTGCAGTGTAATTCCAGCCAGAACATATGAGACAGCAAACCAAAATGAAATTTATTAATCGAAAAATAGAGATAACTGGTGACTTTCCTGTGTCTTCTCAGCAAAGTTTGTTACCTGGCTGTCTCCAACCACAATTTCAATTTGAATGTAAATTGACTGGTGGCTCACTTCTCAAGGATCAAGTTTTCTTCTAAGGGGAAATTTTCATTAAGTCAGACAGTAAAGCACCTCTGCAAGAGGAGATCACCTAATATGGAAAACAATTCATGAAAGGATTATTGCAAGATGGCATTTTTTAACCATAGATCTGAAAAATAAGTATGTATGGTAGCATGGTAGCACGAGTGAAGCCCTAACAGGTCACATACACCTATGTTTCTGATGTGCCATCTCTAGACTTTCCAGTCATCCATTCTGAGAAAAAAACACTGGCTAACATAAGACACAGCTTCCATCACAATCAGACAAGTGAACCCAAAGAATTCCTGCAGAAACCTTGAGCTCAGAGAAATTTAGGGCTGAAATTATGTATCCTACTCTGAGCTCCTTAGTGATATTATGTGACACGGAAAGTATCACTGATGGCCAGATTTTATTTCTTAAATAAAATCTTATAATGTCATGTGAAGTCCGAACTATAGAGTGTTAAGGAAACACTTATGTGGGGTGTGTCCTGAATTATGTGTGCTTAGACTAGTTGGCCAAAAATAGATTTCTGATACTGCATTTCCAAACCAAGTTGACATATATTTAGAGTTGAATATCCAGAGATAGCCCAGAACAGAGTCTCCTTTTTTTTGAACTTCTGGACTAGGTGTCATGTTATTTTCTGACTTTGATCTGAATCCTGTAGATAAATGTTTATTTAACCAGTATATCTGAGAAATGGATTTTCACACTCTCTGTGTGAAGTGGCACCTACAACTGACAGTTCTTATATCATATGCCCAATGTGATGCTAAATTCCTTGTGAATATTCTTTAAAGCTTAGAGAATCTGTTACTTCACTTTCTGAAGTCCCTTCCAATCATCTTCTGCCTTGCATTTTGATTTCTGCAGTCAATTCTGGTTTCTGTTTTATGTTTTTCTATTTGTGGCTGATTGTTTCAACAATTACAGTTCAATGGTTTAATTTAAATATGAAGTATCTTTGCCTCTCATCCTCAAATCTAATTCTAATTCAAGATGTGGTTGAAAATGAAAGCTATAATACCCCAAGTGTAAAGCAGATAAAGAAATATGAACACTGAAGTAATTTAGGAAAGTAATCTTTATATAAGCACTTTGCTGTGGCTTTAGTTGTGTCATTGTGTGTATGCTTTGGACTCTAAGGTCTGTGCTGTGAGACCATAATGGATTTACCCAGTAACTAAAGCATCACATGCTAAAGAAAAAGTGTATGAAGACTTCAAATGCAAAAAGAGCACTTTTTAAGCCAGTATGAGAAACAGCACTGCTGTTAATGCATTAAGGGTACTGCAGCAGAGGTAATTTTTTTTAAGTACTGCATGTATTTCTGTGCCTACTTTATTTACAAAGTGTGCCTGATGAAAGAAAGAACATCATTAGATTTCTGCTTCATGGCCCATGGAAATTCTGTAGTGTTTTGTGAATATGCAGCCTATTCTAAACACACTCATCCCACACATTAATATCCTACTGGTATATTTACTCAAGATTTGTAATGCTAACTCAGCTACAGCAACCTATTAATCAAAGATGTATTTTATGCTTAGAGTAATACAGATCTATCTGGAGTTTTAATCTGTTAAATTTCACCCAGACTTCACATTTTTCCCTCTAAAGTTTGTGAAGCTGAAAAAGTTTACTACATTTTTAAAAGCAGAATAGGACATCATCATAGCTGTAGGTGTACAAATGCAGCTAAAACGGAGTAAATTTGTGTGAGTTAGCCTTCTGTCTACAATGTTATAAACAAAGAGATACTCTAAGAGGTAAATTCCCTGTGTAAGCTTATTCTTGCATTACGTTTTTTTTTTTTGACATAAGAGAAATCATTTAACTCATTCCATCTCTCTTCTCTATCTCAATACAGGAAGACGGATAGATAGACGGGTGAATAGAGAAATAGATAGATAGGTAGATAAATAGACAGAAAAAACAAAACAGATATTGTTTTCTGCTACATGTGAATATAAGAGGAGTTTGATATGATACCAAAGGTGTCCATAGACAGGGGAAAAGTAAAAGAAAAAAAAAGGCAGAACTGATTTGATTAGATGGATTTGAAATTAAACAACTAGTGAGCATTTTAATTTTATAGGCAAATGAAGCTGGAATGCTTGGAATCCTGCCTGGGAGTGGATGATGAACCAGTTGAGAGTTTATGGGTCAGATTATCAGGCAGACCAACATAGGTCATGTTCTGGTGTCTCTCATAGTCTGTCTGATCAAGAAAATGACGAGGCCTTCAGTTAACCTGAAGAAGCCTTATATTTGCTGGCTGTGATTGTTAGGTTATTATTTTACCACCCTGGTATCTCTGGAGATACAACACAGCAGGCCACAAGCAATCCAGAACATTTCTGGAATACATGATACAGGTGATCAAGGAGCTGACAATGGTAGATGCTTTATTTAACCTCACACTTAGAATATAAGGAAGAACTGATCTTAGGATGCATGAGGCTGAGGGAGCTGGCTGATGTGTAGAGAGTTGGCTGAGAATGACTGGATTTATGTGGCTGGAAGCTTTGCAGTCCAAGTCTGAGTGGGTGTATGGTGGTAGAATTACTAAGCCCAAGACACGTGGCATGATCCTGGGAAAGGGTGAGCAGTAGGTGAGCTCAGTGGAATCAGGTTTATTACAGCTCTTTTGGGACCTGCTTGCATATTTAGTAGCATATTTGACTGAATGAGTCTAAAATATTTCAGCACAACTCCAAAAATGTGTTTGTGGATCCTGACAGGTCCATAGACTTCGACTTGGTTCTAAATTGCTGAGCCCTATTAGAAATACTAATGCTTCTGGACAGGAGTAGAAGGCCTGCAGGTAATTCAGGAATGTTAGTGCTGCAGAGTAAGTGTTTCTCATTTCAGTAAAACTTCTTAGCAGGTACTGAGGCTTGGACTTATGTGCCTTAATGATAGCTGGACATCTACATAATTTCTATGTCTTTTTGAAGCTATAACCTATGATCTCTTGAGTGTAAGAGATTAAGCGTGCACACTCACTTTCATACACTTATTTGTATTTCAATCTGTGGCACTACTTTTCTCTTCCACCTGACTCAGTATTAAGTTCTGCTTCTAATGCTCATTACCCTTCAGTTATTTTCATCATAGCCTTCATGCTAAGCAGTGTCTTGATAAAATAAATCAACCTGGAATGACTGTTATTTCTCCTTGTGGCACTGCTGCAGTGTATACCTCATTTGGTGACTGCAAGGAGTTACCACCTAAATCTCCTTCCATCTCCTTTACTGGAGAGCTCCCCTCTTCTGTTGTCTGGAATGTATATTCTGTGTAATCAGACCCTCCATCGCTAGCAGGCCTGCAAAACAGTTTATGTGTGATTTCCCTGCAGGTTGGCAGCAAGGAAAACAATAGGAGGACTTCAAAATGTAAGATGTGGTTTTATTAAATGTGTTATTTTCAAGACGCACCTGTTAGCTGTATTAGAAAAAAAAAAAAGCATTTCCAATTCTTAGTGATAATACTCTATTTTGTAAGATTACTATCCAATTCTTAATCAGCCTGACTGTGAATATAACAGCTAATTCCTGTCACTGACAAATTTATTTCCAGTCAATTTTCCCTAGGAACCTTGGAGAGATACTGCTTTTCATTGCATTGGTTTGACTGCCATGCTTTTTCTTCAATAATCTCTCTGTATAGTCCTTTCTGCAAAACTTCTTTTTGTTCACTAAAATCCTTCAGTCATTTGTTTTTGTCATTAAGCTCTTGACCACTAGACCTTGACATGACCAGGCAGGCAGCCCTCCCTCTCCTGCATTGAAATGCCTAATGTATCTTGATTTCAGGTCAACAGTCATTCTTTTGCCACTATAGTCTAAATCCTCTTCCAAAACTGATTGTTCAGCAGTTTGCTGAGCTTTGCTGCCAAATCTTTTGCTATTTTTTCCAAAACTGTGACATTCTTTGAATCTGTTCTTTTTTGCTTGTCCAAGGAGAAAAATAAAATGAAAAGACCTTTACCATGTAAGATTCTAAGAGCTTCTCAGCGGGGCAGAGAAAAGAAGCAAGGAGTGAGAGATGTAAAACCCCAAACTACTCAGCACTGACAGATGAAACAATTGGTATCATTCCATGCTGTACTGATGGGGCTTGAACCAGGACAACCTTCAAACCTGCTGTTTTTCACCTAGCAAACCACCTGGCACACGGCTATTTATCCATACATAAGCAGGATGATGAACTGAAGTAGTGCCCAGATTTGAATCTGAAAGGGGACTGAAATAACAAATTGGCAATATTTATTCAAATTTAAGTATCACTGAAAATGTGTGCAAGTTCAGAGTATCTCCCAATATTAGTTTCTTTTAAATCTAATTATTTTGTTTTTTTTTCTTTCACCAATATTCCTAGTGAGTTTTCTTCTCTTTTAGAGCATAATTTCAATAAATATTTAATACTCCAGCTATTTCCTATACAGCATGTGTGCAGATGCAGAAACAAAATGTCCTGCATTTACCATCTTCTACATTTCAGTGTTCTTCTCCATTTCCCTCTTGCTTATCTGCTTTTTCACTTGCTCAGGAGTTTTCCTCAAGGCATTTTCTAGGTTAATAGCTACGTCTGTCATGGGTTGTGTACTGAGATAAACATCATGCAGTACATTTTGCATTACTTTGCTGCTGCTCAAGTCAAACAGTACCAGAAATTACTTTTCTCAGAGAGGGACTGGACTTTTTACTTATCAGAAAAGTCTTCATTGGTTCCTGACTAGGCATATATTTATTTTCTAAAACCAGTTTTCAGTCACAGAGCTCACTCATTTCCATAGATATAACAGTTCTTAATCATTAAGACAGAGTTGAATTTTCCCCTGTGTATGCTCCAGGGCAATTGCAACATTTTAGGAGTTTCCTGAGCTGCAGATACTTTTCTGCCCAAATCATCAGCCACTCCTGGTGTGAAGCTTCTCTTCCCTCTCAAGACTGACCTGTCATTTCTCCTTGCCCTTTCCACGTGTCAATGACTGTTAGCTGTTCCGCCTTTTTTAAATTGCTCAGTGCTGCAGGCTTCCTTCCTTTAAAGTTTTCTTAATTCTTTTGTTTCAGCTTACTTTCTGCAGCATTACCTATTGTTCTGTGCTCAAACTTTGGAGCTCTGTTGATTATTGTCATTATTATAATTTGTCAGTCCAGCATTCAAACAACATTTTACGCAGTTTAGTCATGTTCATTGTCCTAAAGAGTTCACAGTGCAATTAAAACAAGGCTGAAGGAAGAAGATATTTAGTAAGCCTTGCTGAGAAACTGAACTTAAGAAAATATGTAAGTGACAGTGTATAAAAAACAATGAAATCAGCAATCAAATGAGAAGAAATAATGAAGATCAGCTGAGGAAATAAAAATGCAGTTATAGACAGGCAGTGTAACGAAGTGAGAGCATCATGGTTGTATGTTGCAGGTCTGTCAACAAAAAGTATGAAAATCAGAATAGTCAGAGTGCGGCCAGAAGCTGATAAGACTGTTGATAGATATATGGATAATGTAAGCAGGAAGGTAATGTAGGTAGCTCATCACCAGTCATTCTCTTCTTCCTTCTGCCTCCCTGAAGGTTGCCACCCCTTACCTTCCCCCTTGGATTTGCTGCTATAGCTATACATGCAGCTGTCCCCAGCCTGATTCTGTCAAAAGAATTTGGTTTTTAAAACCTACTAAAACACTTCTCTGCAAGGGTTTGACAGAACTAGGTTAAGAAGCAGTTGTGCTTACAGGTGTGAGGGAGCACTTATCTTGTGGAAGGAACACGGCAAAATTTAGTGCCTGTGCACTAAATAGGATAATGTCTGTTAATAGGTTAACAATAGAATAATATTTGATTAACGGAGGAGATAAACATAAACTCAATTTCTTCATAACAAAGAACAAAAAAGAAAACAGGATCATCATGAAGTTTAAGACATAGAAGCAGAGGTTTTAACCAAAAGAGAGCAGGCCACTAGCAATGACATAAAATCTGGGAGATCTGAAAGAGGAGAAGGGAGGCTCAGCTCACCAAAGTGCACAGCTGTTTGGGATTTATGCATGGTGTGTCTCTTCTTTTGGGAAAAAATCAATGTGATTGCATGTAAGAAGGGCCCCCTTGCAACAGATCTGTGCAAACGGCTACTGTTAAGGTTAGATGGGCAACCCTAGCAGTGCCATACCTGACATGACAAGATCCCATTTCTGCCATATTGCTGCTTGCTCAGTTGGTTTCAAAGGGTTGTTTTAGAAAATCTTTATGAAAGAAAAATTGAAGAAGCAATTGTCCTGTTTCATCTACTGGCTACATAGAAGCCCTGTACTATGTATCGTTCAGTATGTGTAACCAATCACACATGACCCTGTGTTGTTTATCTACCTCCCACAATGTTCACCTTTGTAGTCTTCATCTATTCCATACAGAAAGCAAGACATTTTATAAAATGCTGATTCTGAAGATCTCCTAAGTGTCCTCTGGGAAGGTGCATATCTTCCTTACAACATGTCAGGCCCTCACATGTACTGTCACTGAGGATGAAGGAAATTACAACTTCATCCTAGTTTGCATTGTGCTAGGAAAGCACTTCTGAGACCTCCATACTCCTTAATATGCTCTCTTCTTCCTTGTGCACCAAGACATATCAGACTCAGTTTGTATATGCACTGGTGCCATCGTTAATGGAACAGCAGAAGACAACAATTTTATCATCTAATATACTCCACGGCCCATGTACAAAATGCTTTATGTATCATATAACTCAGTTAAATCACATCCAATTCTTCCAAGGCTAATAAAACCACAATCTTACCTGCAGCTTTACTCTTTGCCAAGTTTATGCTTCTCTTTTCTTCCCTGAGGTGCTGTAGCTGTTTAATAAAAAGGTCACAAACAATATTTCCTAGCAACAATGAATATTTTCTTTAAAACGGCTAAGTAATTTTCAGTGAAACTGTTACAAAGAGCAACAGCTCCCCTGACTCTGACACTTCAGAAAGTCAGCCAAGAAACAAAAAATACTAGGAACTTGCTTTAGTAGTGAACTTTAGAATCATAGAATCATGGAATAGTTAGGGTTGGAAAGGACCTTAAGATCATCTAGTTCCAACCCCCCTGCCATAAGCAGGGGCACCTCACATTAAACTGTGCCACCAAAGGCTTCATCCAACCTGGCCTTGAACACTTCCAAGGATAGACCACTCACAACCTCCCTGGGCAACCCATTCCAGCATCTCACCACCCTCACAGGAAAGAATTTCTTCCTTACAGCCAATCTAAACCTCTCCTGTTTAAGTTTGAACCCTTTACCCATTGCCCTGTCACTACAGTCCCTAATGAAGAGTCCCTCCCCAGCATCCCTATAGGCCCCCTTCAGATACTGGAAGGCTGCTATGAGGTCTCCACGCAACCTTCTCTTCTCCAGGATGAACAGACCCAACTTTCTCAGCCTGTCTTTGTATAGGAGATGCTCCTGTCCCCTGATCATCCTCGTGGCCCTCCTCTTCTGGACTTGTTCCCACAGCTCCATGTCCTTTTGATGTTGAGGACACCAGAACTGCACACAGTACTCCAGGTGAAGTCTCATGAGAGCAGAGCAGAGGGGCAGGATCACCTCCATCAACATTCTGGTCACGCTTCTTTTGATGCAGCCCAGGATACAGTTGGCTTTTTGGGCTGCAAGTGCACACTCTCAGCTCATGTTCATGTTCTCATCGACCACCACCCCTAAGTCCTTCTCCACAGGTGTGCTCTGAATCTCCTCTTTGCCCAACCTGTAGTTGTGCCTGGGATTGCTCCCACCCAGGTGTAGGACCTTGCACTTGGCATGGTTCAACTTCATGAGGTTGGCATCAGCCGACCTCACAAGCATGTCAAGGTCCCTCTGGATGTCATTCTTTCCCTCCAGTGTATCTACCAACCCGCACAACTTTGAGAGTTAAAGTTAGGTGCTTGCTTATATACTTTGCTTTGGGATCTAGGAAAATCATAAGCTATAAAAAAAGGGTCTTTTTTAATACCTAGTTAGGATAGAAATTTCATAATCACTTTAATGCAACCTAAAAGGAATGAGGCAAGCCATCTCACCCTCTGTCCCACCTCCAGCCATTCACTCATTTTGGGCTTAGGAAGTGAGTGATCCAGGGACCTAATTGGTATGAAAAAAAAAAATACCCTATTTGTGTCTTGCAGCCTCCCTCCATCCTTCAGGTTGTTTTTCAGCCTGATTAATTCCTTGGTCCATCCTAGCATGCAGTGTGGATTCAAAAGGGTGGCAGAGGTATTTCATTCAGATTAGGGGAGAGAGAAAGATCATCTGTGCGAAGAGATACTCTCACTTGTAGTTACACAGATAACCTGCATATATATATCTGGTTATACTATACTCTTAAACATACAGGATTTTGGTATAAACACTGGACACAGTTTTAAGCAAAGGAGATATATATATAATTTACTGCAATGAATAGGAGCCCACTGGGAATTTATTATGTATTTTCTGAAGCAGCTTTGTATGTATCCAGTAGACTATAATAGCTTCTTCTAAGAAGCTAATTAGCCCCATCTCAAGAGGTGGTAATTTCCACATGGAAGGTTGTCTCTGGAAGGCACTGATTATGTCATGTCTGGGTAAAAGACTGGCTAACCCTTTCCACTTCACAGTATGAGAGGTGTAAGAAAAAGCCAGTTACAGAGATAGTAGTTAAACATTTGCTTTTCAAATTGCAGAAACTTACAAGATAGCTAGGAATCAGCCACACGTATGTAATATTGAAATAGAAGGTTGCTACATTTAAATTAAGACTTTTTGATATTATTTCAAGTGAATTCAGGACACCTTTTTCTCACTGGGTCAGTAGATGCAGGAGACATAAACAAGGTATTTTCAAAGATTAAATACTGAGGTGAATGGATTATTTTTTTCAGATGTCAAAACATATGCAGCCATTAACGTGAATGTCAATAAAAAGATAACTGTAGTAACTGACAAGTTTACATCAGCTATAATAGCTGGCCTCTAAACATTTATATTAAAGCTGTGGCTGAAGGGAGTTTTTATTTGTTAGTGTATGCACATAAGCAAGAGAGAAAACATGGATTATGTAGGCAAGAAATCTCTAGTGATCCTGAGGAAGAAAAGGTACGCCAATGCTATCTGAAGATATCAGCCCTGACCTACAGTAACTGCACTTTTCAAACTCCCGTTGTCTTTTCTCTCCCAACTGTGCCAAGCTTGCAGCCAGTATAATTATGTGAGCAAGCATTCATCAAGGACAAGACTGAGCCTATCACTTTCATTGTCCACTGTTGCTGCAAGAAGCCATTAGAAATTAAGCTAACACATTAAGCCATTGAACATTTTAAATCTCTGGTCTGTAATTACTTCAGCTAGGAAATAAATGGCTGTGCAAATGTACAACTGGAGAGGGAGGAGGAGGAAGTAAGCCATGATTTAACATCTGCCTTAGCATCAGAAAAGATTGATTCCTTCAGGTACATTCTAAGAGTCTGTATATGCTCACTAGGGCTTTGGTCCAGCAAAGCACTTGCACTGCAGTATAGACATTAAGCTAAATAAGCACCTAAAGGTCTGCTGAATCAAGGCTGAAAGTGGTGCTATGCATGGTATTTGAATTCTGTCTTGTGGAAATTCAACTTTTTCATCCCTGTATTTCAAACCAAGTAATCACTTTGTTTGACCAAGACACTGGCTTTCCCAAATGATGTCTTTGGGCTTGGACACTTTAGATCATGATGGATCTTCTCTATTCCAAGCAGCATATCAGCTTCCTTACATTGCTTGAATCTTTCAGGAGTTAACTAAATCTGAGAAAAATCACAGTTTTCCGGTGATAGAGATCTGTCAGACTGCAATGTTCTGTTGCAGCTGAGCTTGGCTTCCTGGCAGGTGGTGATGGCAAGGGAAGCTGGAGTTTTCCCTGGACAGTTTGAGTTCTTTGAATTTGTTCCAAATGGACATCAGACACCACCGCTCAGGGTGAATCCCAGCTCTCTATAGGATCTCATAGCATCATGAATAATGTCAACAGAGAAAACACATGCATGAAATAAAAAGCAAACAAACAGGATTAAGAGTTCAAAACAAATGGTTTTGACCTTGCAGGAAGGTGAAGTTATCTACTATTTAATATTCATGGTGCATATTAGTAAAACAATGGCAGGTTAAGGCACCAAATGCTAAAGAATAAGATTTTATCTTAATTAATGCATATTTTTTTACCAGATAAAATACAAAGGGGAAAGTAGGTCATACATTCATTTTTCATTATCACCTTCAGGCTTCTCTTTGTTCTTTCTCTCCTTTTTATACTATCCCATGTTCTAACCCCCATGTAAACTCTGACAGATTATGTCAGCTCATCACAGATGGCTGCTGACAGGTTGTTATCTGCGTTCATCTTATGTTGCTCTGCTTCTTTCATTTTCAGAATAGAGCTTAAGGGCCAATGAGTATGAAGGAATGTACATTTGCAAAGCTTGGCAGTGTTAAGCATTCATGTACAGCTAAAATTTGACATCCTCAGAACAGAACATAAGTCAAGGAGGGGAAAAAAAAAAAAAGGAAAAAAAAGAAATTCCAAAACAAAACCGAAACCAAAACCATCAAACATCCCACCCTCCCCAACTAAACCCAACAGGGATATAAGCAATCTAATTCTATATAAGGTGTGTTTGTTAATATCTCTGTGTTTTTGCATTTATGTCACCAATGTTATTGTATGATCAATGGCATGCATCAGGACTTCAGTTCTGCTTAATGCCTGAGATAAGTATGCTGGTTTTGCTGCGGACAACTTCATGGCATAGGCTATTACAGATGGCAGAATAAAGATCCCTATGAACATCTCAAGGGTTTTATCTGCAAGTCTGCAGCATGCATCATTTTTCTTAGTTTTCTCCTATCCCCAGAGTACATCTTACTACCAAAACCCACCTGATATCCTGCTGTAAGAAGAAGAACATTTTACAGCTGTGGGAGAGACACAGTATGATTCCTGAGAGTGCTGGTTTGGCCAAAGTAAAGGAAACTTAATCCAGTGTTTTCATATCAAATGAAAGACGGCAAGGGGGCTCTTGAATGCTGGCCAAGACTCATGGTTTCATTGTGCTACATACATTCCGTCTGAATTAAATAGTCAAACATTTTTCCATGCTGCACAATACTTAGTGTATGTAGCATTTTCATTTCCAAAGTGTGCCTTATAAGCATTAAATAAGTAAGCCATATAATATGCTTGTGGGATAGTTAATTGCATATTATTATCTTATTTTGCTAATACCTAAATTGAAGTCTAACTGCTGGGACAAATTGTCCCAAACTGTGCATCAGCAATATTATTTTCTCAATCAATCAATCAATCAATCACATGTGGGTTGAATACATTCTCTGGGATATTCAGATGCTGAATGCAACTTACAGAGCTGTGATGAAGCACCACAAGCACAGAAAGTGTGGTGAAAGGAACAGAATTAGGAGCAGGCAGGTCTGACACAGCTTGGTTCATATCTAGCCCACTCAGGGTTAAAAACCCCAATGAATTCTGTGCATTCTCCAGAAAAAATCAGTCTTAGTTGCATACTTTGCAACATTAATCTCATACCCACAGCAGTAGGATCTAAAAAAAAATTAGTTGGCAGTGGCTTTTTCCTGCTGTTGTTTCCCTTTTTATACAGCACTCAATGACTTTCATGCTAGGAAGGTGGTGCAAATCCAGGTGTCAAGTGAGGGTCCCAGATATGATGCCCTCCTTCACCTAACATGATTGGAATTTACCTTTTCTGGGAGACATCCTGAGCCAAAGGTAATTGGGAGCTGTGGTGGAGGAAGGACTAGATGTATCTTTCTGGATCTTTAGTAAAATTAGAGAAGAAATACAGTCTTTGTGTATGAACTAATAAAAGACATCAGTCTCTTGCCAACAGTGGAAGATCCTATGAAAAATTAATTTATATCAGACCACGGCTGATATTTAGATGAATGCTATTGCTTTTAGTAGGCATATTTCTCTTCTACCATGTTGGTGGAAAGAAAAGGTAAAAATCTGTCTCACATGGAATATTAGTTCTCATTCCTGCCTTGTCTGCTAATCCAATGTTTCTACACAGTTACACAGCTCTGAAACAAAGAAGACCTCCTGCACAGCATCACCCAGAGCTTTCTTCCAGACCAGCATTGCTGCTGAAATAGGACAGTAGTGGCCAGACATCGTCATCACTGCTAACTTGATGTTTGCAAAAGTGTCGTCAAGGGATTAACTTGAAATTGCTTTTGCAATAATTTTCCATGGGATACTGAAATCCTATTGACATTAAAGATTGTAACAGCTTGTTCTCCTAACCTGTTTTTAAATAAGTACTTTTGGAAAGCAGGCATGCTGGGAGAAAAGGGAAAAATAATGTGTCTGGGTGTAAGATGATTAATGTTCATTATTAAACCTGTTACAATACTATCTTTGTACTTGAACTGGTATATTTGGCTGTGTAGATTGACTAACTTCAGGATAGGTTCTTTTTTAGGAACTGAGTTAAAAAATTCCTTCCTCTGATCAGACCTTATTTAAGATTACTGATTTATCAGTTGTTCAGTTTTTCATGATAAATTGGAGTTCTTAAATTCCTAAAAGCATTGTCTTTTCCAAAGCTGTAATCTGTTTTAGTTATCTGTGACAAAGGGAGGAAGGACTCACTGCTGCATTGGCAAAGAAGTGCTGTATCAAATCCTTACAGGAAATTCATTTCAGAGGTGCCAGCTCTCACCGCTGTCTGTACACAGAGCCAAAGTGCTTCAGCAGAGACTCAGTCTCCCACTGCACATGCAACTAGTCTGAACACCTCCTACTACTTAGGATTCACAGCACAGAGGGGTTTGTGGAAGAACAGCTTTCTGCACAGTTAGCTTGGAGTCCAAGGGAGCAGCAGGTCAGGTTTTATGTGGGTACTAATAAGAAGACATACATAACACACATCTGCTGGTGTCTGCCTTGTCTTACTTGGACATGGCATGGTAGCAGGTCTGTCTCTGAGGGAGTGCAGAGCTTCTTCACCAGAGCAGATGGATTGTCCAGACATATAGGAAGAATCACTATCTGAACAGCTATGCTTTGTATCTGTCAATGAAAAACCTGGGCACAGGAGGACTATGGGCCAGATCCAGCTAATGGAGCATGAATTGGATTATGCATGCCCTGATAAACAAACTTATAAACAAGAAATGAGGAATGTGTATTCTCAGCCTGAGAAGCTGGAAGGCTATCCCATAACCTGTACAGAAGCCATCATCACCTTTTCTTCTCCCCCTTGAAGCCAAGTTCTGTGCAGAATGTGACACATAATTTATGAAACTTGAGAAATAGAGGGAGTGACCCTAAATCTGCAGCTTGCTAATGGAGCATTCACTGGCACTGAAGTCAAGCCACATTCATCTGCTGCTCTAAAGAGCTGTGTATGCATTTTGCCTTGGAACAGGTATCTGAAGAGCAGAGGGAACACAGATTACCCAACCCATTAGCTGTTGAGCTACTTAGCAGAACACTAAAATTTCTATTCTGAAGTTACTACTTTCAGGTGTATTGGAGATGCAAGTTCGGCAGTTTTCTCTCACTTTCAGCTTTATTATGCGGATTTCATCACACTGAAATAACTACCCCCAGAATTACTGTATATTCACATCTCTGTAGAAAATGTAAGACTGAGCAGCAGTACATAGTATATGTACATGTAAATGTAAAGGTAAGTGTACTGGAGAGGCCTTTCAAAACAACTGCAACAACTGTAAGAGAAAAAATTATCCCTCTTCCTCCTAACATCCTGAGAGACCTGCAGTTGTGGAAAATGGAGGCTGAGGATGCTCTATGTGTGTGAACATAGTACTGTAGTTCAAAACTTGATCTTATGGACTATCTGTTGTGTCCATGTCCTTGGACAGGGACTCCAGCCTTTCATCTCTTCTAGCTTCCTTTCATCACCCCTTTGCTTTCTCAGCAGCTATGCTTAGCAGTTTCCATTTCCTCTGTGTTGCTTCTTTCCCTAATCTTGTCATTAGATCTCTCTCCATGCCTCCATGGCAATGGCACTGAAAGGAGCAGAGATGTAAAGAAAGAGCAAGAATAAACCACTTCTAGGGAAGGGCCTGTCTCCACAGTCTCTACATTTCATACATCATTTGCTGCTTTTGGCTTTCATGCTAATGTACATAATTTAGAACTTATTTGTTTACTTGTCAGTAGATTACAATATTTTTATGAAGTAAATTATGTGAGATACAACTCTGCACATGTGGTTGTGATATGAACCTGAAAAAGTTGCAGCCTATAAAATTAGGAGAGATATAGCTGGGTTGCTATATGGTGAAAGTCTAGAAATAGCTTATAATATTCTCTGAGGGCTCATCTTGGCTTTATCACTTGGCTTTTCTCTGCATCAGAAAATTACATACTTTCTGTTGTCTTTAAAATGGCAGTAATATTTCCTTACTTTTTAAAGTGAACTTTGAGCATCAAATCATTAATATTTAGTGGCCCTTGTATGTACACTGTCAAGCCATAATGAGCTGTTGTGACATGGTCCTTATGCATTTAGTATTATTGGAATCTTTATTATTATCATTCAACGAATTACTGTCAAGAGAGTTTCTTATGAAATGTTCTATTAATAATAATGTATTAATAAAAACAATAATGGAAATTAAAGATTTGGGAATCAACACTTTATTGTTCTGCACTTCTGGTGCTTGATGTCTAATTCTGATGTTGGCAACGTTTTGTTTCTGTACATCTAAATCTAAAAAGGCTAGAATCTCAAGTATATATATTTTTCTTTCCCTTGGGAAAGAAGAGATGAGTTATAACAGAATGGAGCAAATTAGGATGCATTATACAGTACATTTAAGAACCTAATTTGAATAATCACATCGTTTGATGAAAAATTTGTTAAAATCAGTGTGAGTCTTAAATGGTATAACTTATATTGGCTTTTATGTTGGGTCCTTAGTATCTTTTCTACTAGATATTTGAACTGCACTTCCTCTGTACAGTCAGGAGGTAACAGGTATTTCAGAACTGTCAGTCAAAAAGAGGGAGAAATTCACAGGAAATAGATCTCTTGACTGAAGACTCAGAAGAGATTCGAGAATTAACTGAATTGTTTTCTGAACTTGAAGAGGGGAAATGCTAAGATGATTTAGTATTTCACCTCCATCTTCAAAGATTAGTCATGTGTGAGGTGAAATATGGTTTATAGAGCAATGAAAATAATGAGTTACTATTGGGCTATGAGAGATGCTTGGTGCAGACCACTCCCAAAAGAAAGATGTCGGTGGACTCGATTGTCACACTCCATGAACGATTATGGCTTTCTATCCAGAAGATGAAGGAGACTGAACATTTTAGCCTTCTTGCCTTCAGCTATCTTTTCACATGATCTCTCCTTTCTCTTAGGACCATGAGGTATATTCTGCATTATTTGGGAATTATCTCCCTCTTTTGAGGCTCTGGAATAAGAATAAACAATCTGGAGTAAAAAAATGTGTTGTCAGCAGCTAGAAACTTTTCTCAGAATTAATTCTGTGATTTTTTTTAACCAAACAGGGTTCAGCTCACAATGTGCTGCTGCGTATATGAGATTCCTTTCACCCTGAAAGAATGGGCTGAGGAACCCAACAAACAGGAGCTGGATACACAAAAGTAAGAAAAGAAATTTGAAAAGGGAATTCTATGAATGCCAGAGGAACAAATCTATGCCACATAAAGCTTTCTTTCTGCATTGTGCTTGATTAGCATATTACTGAGTTCAGCCTACACCTGCTTTCTCCCCCTCCTTAATTTCAATTATAATGTGCTCCTTTGTGTTGCACCATTTATTACTAAATGAATCTGCTTCTAAGGATGTGCATGCAGCCAATGTATTCATTAGATATATTGTAGTGGAACTGAATAAAAGGTTTTATTATCAATCTCCTTAATTTCCAGTTAGGATTTAGTGGAAATCAATATTAAAGAATGCATAATTGCTAAATCTTCTTAAATTAATAGACTCATTCATTAAGCCCCCCAAAAATACTTAGCTGGTATTTCTTGTGACTTTCTCTAATTAATTAGCAAGTAGAAAACGATAGTGAGCAAAAGAGTTTTTGGCAATCATACGGTGAAATCTGAAGACCAGTCTTCAGGAAGAATTAATTTGGATATGTATATACAGTATTTCACTCCTATTGATTATAGGAGAATGCCCTGTATAAGAAGACAAATGGTAGTTCTATGCTGATGGTCGGCAAAAATTCCAGTACCCAGCAGGTGGTTTTAAGCAGTAAAGTTGGGACACGTACCAATGTGTAATCACTAATGAATAGCAGTCAGTTTAAAAAGCTTTGGAATTAAATATAGTGCAATCTATCTGTATGAAACTGCATGGCACATATGCAGTATTTGTGAGACTTCCATTTGTGCCTAACTAGGCAAGTTTGCTGAGTGAGAAAATAAGCCACAAACCACAAAAATTTACTGGAGGGGCAGGGCAAGTAATGAATGGCTCTGCAGCCAGGTGCATTATCCAGCAGCAGGAGGTCTTGGTCTCAGAATTTAAGTCTTGGGAAGAAGGAGTACAAGTTCATGAGTGCAGACGCTGGTTTATTGTCAGCTTCTATTGGCTTTGCTGTAGGTTCCAGCAGTGACTGGTCACATCCTCCAGAGAACCTGTTGGTGACAGCCCACTGGAATTCAGACTGAATCTGAAATTTCCAATGTCACAGCAGCAAGGTTTTCTCCTATCAAACATGTAAGTTCCACTACTTTTAGCTTTAAGCTATCTAAGAAAGAATCCTCAAGAAAAGGCCTCTCTCCTGCAGTTTCCATTAGAAAGAAAACCTGGTACCATTGTCAGGGAGAGAATTAATGTAGCTGGGGATCAAAACTTATGGATTACACATGTGCTGCATTTGAGATACCATCTGTGAGTCTCCAAATACCAAAACTGCTTGAAATACTATTGTTCAGAGTGAGCCTACAGACCAGTTTATGTTTGCAGGTGATTGTGTTTTGACAAATGTACATGGAATTCAGTTCTGGCTACTGTGTATCTTTGTCATGGTCTAAGCCCAGCCAGCAACCCAGAACCATGCAGCCATTCACTCACTCCCCCCCCTTCCTCCTCCTGATCCTAGACGGATGGGGAAGAGAATTGAAAGAATGTTAACTCCCAGGGGTTGAGATAAGAACAGTCCTGTAACTAAGGTATAACACAAAACGACCACTGCTACCACCAATAATAATGATAAGGGAAATAACAAGAAAAGAGAATGCAACAGCTCATGACCCACCAACCCATACCTAGCCCCACCCAGCAATGACCTAGCCCTTCTGGGTAACTGCCCCCAGTTTACATAGTGAGCAGGACATGCTGTGGTATGGAATACCTCTTTTGCTAGTTTGGGTCAGGTTTTCCCCTCCTTCCTGGCAGAGCATGAGTTTTCTTTGGTTTTGTTTTTTAGTCTGATTTTATATTCTGCCTCAGAATTCCTCTTAGGATACATAAGAGTGAACAGAGCCCAAGGACTTCTGCTCGCTTTTCAGAACAGTGACAATGATTTTTTTTTTTTTTAAAACTACCTACAGCTGTTTTGTTTTACAGAAATTCCCAAGATGAAATACACTCAGGAGTTTCATCTTCCTCAGATTGCACCAGATTCTCACGACTTATTCAAGTGTAGATCTAGTCCAGTCCTGCTATGAATGATACTGCATTAGGTATTTAGCCCCATGAAAGTTCTGTCTCTGGTTCTTTCGATTAGTGACTGTCAGCCTAACTCATCTTAATAGTACCGACTTAGCAAAACCTCCACACAGCTCAAAGTATCAGAAAATAGCATGCCTAATTCCCTTCTGTGTTCTTGTATTTCCTTTCATGCTGTCTGAGAGCCCACCAATTCTGGAGCTATAATTAATCTTATATCTCTCCTCTTCAGCTTATTATTTTATGGCATTAATGCTTCCCCATAAGCTGCTAAGAAAAAGAGAAATAAAGATGTATTGATTCTCTAAATGTTCAAAATAGAATTTTTCCTCTCTTTGTTTTTTAGTCCTTAAGTAATATATAAATTACTTATAAATTAGTATAATAATTCTCCAATTCTATGCTAATTATAAACAGTAAAACATATACATGCATTCCTTTAGAAATAAGTACAATCCTGCAGCATTTACAATACACAAAGAAGGGCTCTTGCATTTTTTTATTGTTATTATTGTCTCCAGATACAATTATAAACTTGCACCCTTCTCTTAATTTATTCTTCATTAAATTCCTTTGTAAATGGTTATATTAAATTCCTCTGTAATTGTGCTGGCATTAGGCACATTTAGAATAGTGCTAAACAAATCAGACTGCCTAGTGTTTAAGCTTTACAGAATTTGCACAAGAATAGGAACGATTTGAGAAATAGGTCTTCTATAAAAAGGTAGTGTGAGTATGGCTCCAAGTGTATTAGGGACCAGTAATAATGCCAGAACAGCATACAGCCGCTGCTTCAAACTATTTTTACGAAAGCTGCTGCATGAAAGTTGAAGTATCAAAAACATTGAGTCTATACTTGTCCAAGTCATAAATATTGCTCCAGTCCACCCAAACTATTAACAGATTGTCTAAATTTCAGTAGAAAACCTCCATTTAGTACAGTTATTAGGTTAGTTATGAATTCAAAGGAATAAATAAAATAGGCTTAAATGCAACTGTTGCTGATCCCTCTAAGTCTGAAAGCCTGAAGGACTTTCCCTTAGGTTAGCTGTGCCATGGGGATGGCAGCTACCTTCTATTTGGTCTACTGAAGCCCTAGAGGAGTAGCTGCATTGCAAATTGATATCTGTTTGCAGTTCAGAAAGGAGGAATGTCCAATAGGCCATTCTGAATGAATACTCATTCTGTAAAGTGCCCAGTCATTAATTTTTTTAAAATATCCCTTGGAATTCATTGAATCTACTATCAAAAATCCATTTTTTAAAGATCAGGTATTCCATTATGATATTTTTGTGATCATGTTTGTTTTTCATCCCAAAATATACATGCTGTAGTTGCAGAACTGGATAAGTTTGGTTAAGCTTTAGGGTTTTTTGTATTTTCCTTTCTTTTTTTTCTCCACTAAAAAGCGTGTATAGCAGAGAATTTGATTACACATTATTTTCAGATGAGACCTCCACATCTTGGTCACCAAATAAACACATCTTCTAACACTGTAGAGCACACTTTTTTTTTTTTTTTTTTTCTAATGAGATTTTAATATACGCCGTTACAGAATACAGTTTTTAGCTGCTATGATCTTCTGGCTTGTTTCATGCAATTTGAAAAATAAAAAATGCAAACCCTAGATTATTTTACAACAGATTTAAAGGAGAAAACTAAAGGCTATGCCTTTCAACAAAGCTACTAATTTTGGTTTCTTTTTTAGTAAATGCAACCTGATTTTAAGATTAATTATATTTTTACACACAAAAAAATAAATAACACATTTAAATATATTTTTTTCCTCCAGCCCAAACGTATCATTCCATATGCTAGATCTGATTTGTTGTTTTCAGAACATATAACCACCTCATATTCTTTGAAGTGGGTACTGTCAACCTATATATAGAAAAACACTTTTACCATTCCAGAAGATGCAATTGCTAACTTTCATTATTTTAAAACAATAACTGTACAGGTGTATAAAATAATTTTTCTCAAGTATCACAGATCGGGATCTTTTATTTCTTTAAATATGAAGAAAAGTTATTTTAAACCTGTAGTTTTAATAGCACTGGCACTTGTCATTTGAAGTGACACAACCTTCTAATATATATGTATTTAAAATGCTGCAAAACAGTAACTGTCATTTCCTAAGCAACATGGCATTTAGAATGCATCCAAATTGAGCACTTAATCCTGTTTATAGTTTTGAGAAACTGTATGAGTCTAGGCTTCAGACAAAGCTCAGGGAGCTAATGCTAGAAGGAGGCAAAATTTTCTGTTGTGTTTATTTGTAAGATTTATTCTGGTCTAAGCTGAATAGACAGGACAAACAATCTAGACAAGGCTTTCCTAAATTCCCAGGGATTCAGAAATTTGAAGGAAATTTTATTCCATAAAATGCTGATGCACTGTTTCACAAACAACTTGCTGCATGTCTGCTCACTGGAATTGAAATTCCTGCCAGTTGCCCATTTCTGCTATTTGTAGAATTAAACTTGACAAGAACAGTGATATCACTAAGCAATAGCCTGGGATCATACAGTCTGTGGCTCAGGTTAAAGCCTGGCTCTATGGTACATCAACTTGGTTAAAACTTGGCTCTGTGGTAGATCAACTGAGACCTCTGTCATGACTAAGTGCACACATGCACCCAATGCTGGGACTCCAGCACTCCCACCCTGGACAATCTGCAGCTCAGGAGCTAGAAGCCTCTGGATAATGGCCTTGAAGCAGTATATATGGAGGTCTGACTGAAAAAGGCCAGAATAATAGACAGAGAGAAGGCACATCATGGTCTCCAGGTCTCTAACCTGAATACAAACAGCTCACCAACTTTACTGGGAGCTGTGGCTATCAGGTAATGGCTTGGAAATGGGAAATAGGTACATGGAAGTACCATGCTTTTATCTTTGTTTTCTGGGCAGATCTGTCTTGAAAGCTGGAATACTGAGGCAGTCCAGGAATCCATGAGAAAAATGCATTGCCATGTATGAACTTTTTGTCAAACCCGAGATATTTATGACAAAGCATGATGGACTCAGTAACATTTTAACATGAAATTAATTTAATCAGAATACATGTAACCAACTATAGTTGTTACATGTATTAAAAAAGACCATTTATGGAATGGAAAACCACCAAAGCATAGTCAACAAAAAATGTGTGATGCAATACTGAACACTGCAATTCTCAACACTTAGGGTAACAACTTTGAAATTCTGCAATTGTGTGACTATATAAAGCTCATTTAAATAGGTGGAAATTTTGAGCCAATATCTTGCCTTTAATAGCCAGATGCTTAGGACTTGGTGGTCCTGCACAAATGCATATGCTTGCAAACTATGATAGCTTTCAGATTAAATCTGCTTTAAAACACAAGAACACTGAGCCACTCAGGTTTATCAGTCAGAAATGAAGAGGCATGTGTTTTCCAGGTCTAGTTTCTCCCAGAGAATTAGTAACTAAATCAGGCCACAGAAAGAGATTTGACTTTAGTTAGCAACTAAAGTTGCCAACTAAACTCCGAAAGTTTAGATTGTGAAAGCTCCAAAATGCTTTCCTGGAGCTGGCTCTATCAGACAAAATAAGGACCTTCTAGGAGCATACTGGTAGAAGTTTGACTTAGGCTCTGCAAGAATTGGCTTTAGTTCCTTCATCTCTCTTTTGAATTTTATCATCAATTTCCTAGGAGATTTCTGAGATATGGTTTTGATTTCTTCAGTATCCCCTGGTAAAACAGACAAAATGAGCAAAGGCGCACAGTTCTCCATCTGAGTGGTGTGAGTATTCATGATCAAGATGGGACACCTGGTTTACAGTCAGCATAGAGTAAAATATTGGCAGTAGTGAGTGTCCACCTAAGTAACGAGAAATTTAGGAATCAAGAGTGGAACCTGTCTTTTGCACTTTGTAGGTATGATGTAACTGCTGAATACTTCTTAAAATGAGGGGAAGAAGGAATACTACCCTTTTCCAGCTTTTTGGGGAGGCTGCTCTTCAGCCATTTTGGCCTGGCAACATCAGGTGACATGAGTACTAATCCTAGCATCATTTTTGAGTATCCTGGCAGGTGTCAGGATGTCTGGGCTGCCCGCTCAGTAGTATAAGGGACTAGGAAGTTCTAGGTGTATCCAGCAGTATGTCTAGTAGATTTAGAAGAGTTTACCAGGGAAAAATTATGTCCACCTAGTTTATAGGTGGACACTTAGCTTTTAGGTGGACACAAGGAAGAACAAAAGAGGATTCAAGAAATTGTAGGCCCACAGTTCTTACTTCAGTCCTGGTAAATTTATGGAATGAATCTTCCTGGGGGCTATCGTAAGTCAAAAGAAGCATTTGATTGGGAAAAGCCAGCATGGATTTGCTAAGGGTCAATTTTTCTTGACAAACCTGATCACCTTCTATGACAATTTAACCTCACAGGCCAATATGGTGTGAGTGGAGGACAAGTTAACCCCAGGGAGATTTTGGTTGGACACAAGAAGGAAGATTTTACTAATGAGAACAATCAGCCATTGAAATAAGCTGCCCAGGGAAATGGTGGATTCCCCAACACTGAACACTTTTAAAATTCAGCTGGACAGGGCTCTGAGCCATCTAGCTCAGAAGGAGCCATCTGCCAAGGAAGTTGGACTACATGATCCTAGAGGTCCCTTCCATTCTTCCATTCCATATTCTGCAGTTCTATACCATTTGTCCTGCGTTCAGAAGTAGCAGTCATTTTTCTCCTTCTTAGTAGCTGGTGCAGTGCTGTGGTTTTGACTTTCAGCCTGACAGCAGCAGTGATAACACCGATGTTTTTAGTTGCTGCTTAGCAATGTTTAGACTGAACAAGGACTTTCTGAGTCTCTTGCTCTGCCAGGGAGGAGGGAAAGCTGGGAGAAGCAGAGACAGGACACCTGAGCCAAACTAGCCAAAGAGGTATTCCATATCACAGAATGTCATGCCCAGTATATAAACTGAGGGCAGTTACCTGGAAGGGCTAGATCACTGCTCAGGTTCGGCTGGGTATCGGTCGGCAGGTGGTGAGCAGTTGTATTCTCTTCCCTTGTTATTTCCCTTATCATTACTATTATTGGTGGTAGCAGTAGTGGTTTGTGTTATACCTGAGTTACTGGACTGTTCTTATCTCAGCCTGTGGGAGTTACATTCTTTTGATTCTCTTCCCCATCTGTCTGGGATCAGGAGGAAGAAGAGGGGGAGTGAGCAAGTGGCTGTGTGGTTCTGAGTTACTGGCTGAGCTTGAACCACAATGCCATTATTCAGGTTTTAGGAATTTCTGAGCAGCTGATGTTAACCTGAATATGCATGTTCACATTATGCCTTTGTATCATAATCTGAGGTGGACTTTGCCTATACAGTTGCTACACAGCTAGTTCTGCAAGGGTAGGCTGACTCATGGGATTTGGTTCAGACGTATATTTTTCTGTGATGATGATGCATCTGGGCTAGTTATCACAGTGACTGATTGCAAAGTGTCCAAGCAACCCAGAAATGAGTTAAATTACCAGTGAACTTAACTCTGCATCAAACCTGTTGTTGAGAGTTAATGGTTGCAAAATCTCACAAGCAATTATTTAAAGAATTCAGCTTTCAAAATAGGCCACTGCCAGCTACCAAATGTACAGGTTTCTTTTCTCAGTGACACTTTGTTTATCTGGAGCAGAATAGGGGATGTTTAAATTTGGAGTGATTGCATAGCTGACCTCAAGATATTCCGCATTATTTATTTCAGTGTGTGAGGAAAAGGTCTATAGCATCAGAATGTCAGAAAGAAAGAAGAAAGAAGCTTAAAAGGGAAAAATTAATTTGCTAAAAATTCTATTGTTTTGTTATGTTTTTGTAGCCAGAAATGTTCTTTGAAAAATGCACAGTGGCTGGCAACACTGCTAGTGATAGCTAAGACTGCTTAGGGCTCCAGTGTGTGTGTATATGAGTCTTACGTGACCTAGAGAAACTTGCATGGTTTAGCCCTAAGGTGTTCATCACATCCATTTTAATAAGACATGGGTGTGATAACAGTTTACACTGTGTTACCCCTTACTGTTTTCAACCACATTCAGCTAGCTGCTCTGGTCCAGCACAGCCACCATGAGAGCTAGCTGAATGTCTGAGATGGGATCAGTCTCACTGCAGCAAAAACAATTTTCTCCCCCTTTGCTTTCTTTCAGTAGCATAGCTGGTGGCTAAGGTGGGTGTCCAGCCCTTTGGGGACTATCTGTAAGGCTGTGAGCTTGTTTTCTGAAAGCATTCTAGCCCCACTCTGGACAAGTGAATACCCATGTCTTTCATGAACCACAAACTTGACTTCTTTACTTAGAGTATCAAAAGCAAAGCTTTTTAACAATCCTGAATGAATTCTAGCACTATTTCATTGAAAACAGACATGGTTGAGAACAGCAAAACTATATTGAAGGTATGCTTGTTTTCTTCATGTGCCCCTGGAGTCCATTGCCCAAGTACAATGAACAGTAATGTGTTTCTAAAAGCTTGTAAAATACACATGTTTAATGCAATATTAATAAGATAGTTACTGCCTGCTAAAAAATTAAAAATTTAAATGTGCATGTAGGGTGGTGAGTGTAAGAGCAATGTGAAAACTATACAGCACATCATTATTAAATTTTCATGAAAAAGAATCTAATTAAGATTTAGCATGAAGTGAAATTCTTACAATAGTTAGATTTGCCATGAAAGCTGAAGTTCAAGATCCTAAACCACAATATAGTTGTATATCTATGTACATTCACAAAAAAATCATTGTGTGGGAATTTGGTTATATTCATGTTTTTATATGTGTGTTTTCAAAAAGCAGCTATTAATTTATTGAAATTATTACTATATGAGAAGTTGAGATGTATTTCCAGTAGACCTAAAAAAATGAAAATTTGGGAATACTTAAAATCTGCCTACACAATAGAATTCCCCTCTAAATTTGAAAAAAAAAAAAAAGAAGAAAAAGAGCTTATTTTTTATTTTTTCCCCTGATAGTCCCAACTAAGATGAGAAGCATGTGCAAGTTGCAAAGGCTTACTGAACTTGATAGCAATATGAAATGAACATTTTGTGTTTAACTGACAGCATGGAAAAGTGCATGACAGATTGATGGTAAAGAATGTAATGGTTTTGAGCTAAAACACACCCCTTGTTTGTCCTTTATTTCAGGAGACTGGGGGCTGTGGAGCCACAGAAGGTACTCAAGTTCTCTACAGAAGAAGAAAAGCACACTAAGAGGGGATCCAGAGACACCTGTCCTTGATGTTTTCATTAATATATTGGAAGACAGACTGGAAAAAATTCATATGAAATCTGCCTTTGACCCTGATCTGAGACAGATATGAGAATACCTCAGAACTATTCTGAAATCGGAATATCCAACAACCAGAAAAATAACACAGGCAAAAAGATATAAATAATATCAGTATAGGTATTGAAAATAATTCAATTCAGAGAAAATAAGGTCTTCAGAAAAATTAATGACAATATCAGGAACAGCAGGAATAAGAACTATAGAGCAACTAAATAACATTCAGGAAAAGGACCTAAAGATCCTTGCAAATCTAGTGTCTCCCTGAACAGTGATGTTCTGGGTTCTGCTGTAAGTTTTTTTCTCCTTCTTAGTAGCTAGTGCAGTGCTATATTTAAGCCTGACTGGGTTTAAACCATGTCAAGTTACCATGGATTAACAGAAGCATGCTGCTATCAAGACAGCAAAGAAACTTCAGACTCAAAACACAGTGTAAGTTTGCCCTGCCCAGCACTTCTGCTAGAACACTATGTCCAGACTCACATCAGCTGAGAGCTCAGCACAGAGCATCAATATGATGAGATGTAACAGATACCACCTCTGAGAAAGAACTGAAGGAACTGAGACTGTGTACTCCAGACAAGATTAAGCAGAAAAATGATACTGGTTTTCAAGTATTTGAAATGTCATCTGCAAAGAATTAATTTGTTTACAATGTCTGGTGTTGAATAGGAAAGATTATAATGGTTACTAATGTACTTTAAGCAGTATGAAAAAATTTGCTTTATAAGCAAAGTTCACATTCATCAAACTGATTCACTTTAAGCAAAAAACTTCTCCAAGTAAAGCTCTAGATAGAAGAAATTCGTGAAAAAAACGTAAAGGAAAAATTAAATCAAGCATATATCCCTTAGAGTCATTTCTATCTCATACAAAGATAACCATTAAGCTGTATTCCTTATGCATACAAAGAAAATGATTCTGCCTTGATACTTTAGTTCCATACTGGAGAAATTTTCAACACCTTACTTTCTGTAGTGCAGATGGTTAAGATGATGTGAGGGTTATTTCTCTTCCACATGCAGAGCTAATGGAGAAAAAGTCACACAGAACAGTTCTACTCAGCAGAAGAATTTCTGCAGTTTCTACAAAAAAACCAAACAACCAAACAAAAAAAAAAAAAAA
>NDXB01001768.1:16424-57366 GCA_002631895.1 Agapornis roseicollis | reverse complement strand
GTTTTTTTTGTTTTTTTTTGTTTTTTGGTTTTTTTTTTTTTTTTTTTTTTTTTGGTTTTTTTTTTTTTTTTGTTAATTAAAGGGTTGAGAAAACAAATGTATAACCGATATGTAAATGAAATGACAGGGCATAACTTTTGAAGAAGGTGTTTTGCTAACGTCCATTTTTTTTTCCCCCCAGTTGTATTGGCTTTTTCTGTGAAATGATCAATCTTATAAATGATGGTACTCTCTTGCTACTTGTTTTCACTCCTCTCACTTCTAATTGAATCTCATAAGCACAGATCCATAGTGAACTTTGATACAGTCCTTTCTTCCTTCAGCATCAGGTTTGGTTCCCAGCACTGCATTCTGAGCTGAGCCATGTAACCTAACTGCTCTCACAATGAACATTAGGCTGTGGTCTTCTGCCAGCCAGCCTAATTCAACCAACTCAGCTGGATTTAGCACCTGTTATCCATTTTCCTCCAGGAACTGAGAACTGGCCTGATTAGACTCACTTGAAAAGGCAACACTGTCAAAACACTAGTGATGTTAATTGCCATCAGAAAGATTGCCTAGGGGGAAATGGTTTAATGCAACAAATACCCCATACCATGTATCTAGCCATGTGTTTCCCTATATTAGCTCAACATTTTATCTGTTTCAGTTTATTTCCAGTTCAGGCTGGAGAATTAGGCCTACTTGCTGCTATCCCTGTATGTGTGCTGGTTGTGTATCAGACAGCATGCTTGCATGCTCCTTTTTTCCTTCCTGAGGCTAACATGTTTAATACTAAACACTGCATCATAAAAACACATACAATAATTCCAGCTTTCCATGGTTGAATTCCAGCTGGTTATTTTCATTGGTCTTCTTATGGTTTTAGTATCATGTATCAAGTCTAGGTTTGCTCCCAGATGTAACTAAAACAGCTAGTTGCTTTCAGCAACAAATTGCTGGCAAAGAGAGAGGAGGGAAAGATCAGTAAAAACACTGCAGCCAAAGCTGTCTCTAGTTGATGCCATCAATGCCAGCTGGTGAACTGCACTACTCTGAATATTGAAATTCAGAACTCTTTAAGATTATTACAATTTTCTTTAGTAGTGTTTTATTTCCTTTCCTTTATGATATTTTCCTTTCCAGTCTTCTTTGCATATTCTAATATGGAGTACTAACCAGAGTTATGAGTTGTCACATGAACATTCAACCCTTCTTGATAAGCACCTAAAAATTCAAAGAAGCAATGGGAAATAAAAGATATATATAAATGATATATATAAAAGTAGCAAACATATGTGTGTTACATTTTTTCTATTATATGTTTGTTAGCTACAATTTTGCTTATTATTGTATTAGAAATGTATATTATTATTATATGTATTTGCTATATTAAGTATCATTTTGCACCAGCAGGATGGTGTCCTCCAAGCTTAATCTGGAACACATTAATCTGGAATGGAGAATTACTTTTTAGAGAGAAAATGCTGTTACTGAATGACAGCCTAATTGCTTTCTGAAGCACCTAGACATTCATTAAAAATCCCCACTCCAAATGTCAGTTAAGCAAAACTCTGGTTAGCCAGTGAAACCTGAAAAGAGCTCACTTCTAAATCATCACGTTACAGTTTAATTCAAATGTACATTAAAGCCCTGATCCAGCAAAGCATTTAAGCATATGTTGAAGTCAATGGGATTACTTGTACATTAAAATTTAAGCGTATGTTTAAATACTCTGGTGCACTAGATTACCCTACATTCCATTTTCTTTCTTGTTGGCCAAACCTTTGCCTTTATCTCTCTACCTTTCATTCCCAATCCCTTCCTATTGCCTCTCACTAGAGATTAGTAGCTTTCAATTAACTCTGACTGGTCTTTTTCTCTGGGGCAGGCATATTTCAACATATCAAAATGTTCAGTTTGTCTGCTGGCCTTGCTGCTGTGTGTCTGACAACAGTGTTCATTGAAGTAGGGATCAGCATTGTTAGCTGGCTCCTTATGCTGTTTGCACTGTCCTGTAAGTCCCTTCCCTGTCTGTACTGGTGCTGCTGCATGCTCCTGCAGCAGTTCAACTCCATACTGCTATGGCCACTGCCCTCTCTTTTTGAGGGTAGCTATTTGAGTGCTTCCTGCACTGCTCTTAAGGCTTCAGTTTCTGTTCTGCTGTCTTCTCTGTTCCTTGCTGTTATGTATCTTTTTAATGGAGAAGGAAATGCTTTAAGTGTCAGACCCCATGGAAGGGAGCAGCGCTATTTCCATGTTAAGCAGCTATCCATGGAGAACCATTTTAGTTTGTGACCAAACTGCATGAAGACTTTCATAAACTTACATGACTGCCCTAGGAATCTCTGAATTGCTGCCATTCTATAAATGCCCTACTACTTCATATGTTCATTTGCTCATCAAGTTTTTGAATATTTCCATCTCATTTACATTTTTTCACAAGACACACAGACATTCTGTTACAAGATATCAAAATCAGGCAAAAGAGCAAAGCATTGAAATGACTTTTCTAGAAATCCTGGGAAATTTTGTTTGAGGTCCTCAGATTCATTTCTGTTTGTACTTTGAAAAATAGTATCAGTGTGTGCCTTGAAAATTAGATTTTCTGAAATCAGTGGACCACCTTAGCAAATAAATTAAATTTATACTGCGAAGCAAAGATAAACTTTAATAAGACCCATTAAATCTGCCAGTGAAAAGCTGATCTCTACAATATTTGTGGGGAAAAAAAACAAGAAAAAGTCCAGTGACTCCAGCTCAGGATAAAGGCTTCCACAGTTGCCTTTGGGAGACAGCCATGTCAACTTAATACATGGCACTGAGGTGATGCAGCAGGACAGAGTCAGAACAGTGTGAAGAATTGTGAGGTTATCACCTTGGTAGCTTAGTACCTACTGTAGGTCATTTACAGTATCTGACACATGGGAGTTGCCTGCCAGAAGGAAACATCAAGTACAAAAAGGAAATAACAGTGATTCTGTTCAAATTGAGCTACTAGAGTTCATGACCCACATGTTATTTATGAAAAGGTAGTTTTGCTAAATGAAAGAGCTGCATTTCACACTGTTTCAAGGACAGACAGGCAAGGGAGGTATCACAGTTATATTAAAGTTGCCATCAGTTTACATTGCCTTCAGTGCAGGGCATCTGCCTGGAGAAGTCCAGCATCAATCCTGTGAGGAGCTTCCCCTTGATTAAGAAGCTGTGTGTTGTAAAGGAAAAAAAAAAAAATAAAAGGTGCAAGTCCGAGAGTGGCCTTTGTCACAGCTGACTTTAAGGGCTACAACAGAGGTTGCTACATCTGAGCTGGTTGTGTAAGCTTCCATCACAAACAGAATTTTGGATAGAATAGTCAGTGGAATTTAGGGTATGACTCATGTGGCAAAACGTAGGCGTCTGCTTTAGGCTGAGATAAATTGTATCCTGTTGGGTGGAAATTCTGGAAAACATGTGAGTGAGTGGCTCAGATATAAACACCTGAGTTGCAAACACTCACATCCAGTCTGATGTCAACAATTCCAGCTGACATTGAAAGGATATAGGTGCTTTTAAGAGAGAATAGCGCGTAACTGTGTAATATGCTGTCAAATCCTGGTAATGAAAAAAAAAAAAAAAAAAAAAAAAAAAAAAAAAAAAAAAAAAAAAAAAAAAAGAAAAGAAGAAAGAGAAAATAAAATGTCGCATTTCAAGCATTTCACCTGTTATCCAAAGATGACAAAAATCCATCACAGACTGGAGACATAAGTGAGAATATGGAGGAAGTCTTGGCCAAAATCAGAGCCAGCTTGAAAGAAAAACATTGCAAGAAAACAGTAGGTTGAGATTTCTTCTAATAATCATAGAATCATAGAATAGTTAGGGTTGGAAAGGACCTTAAGATCATCTAGTTCGAACCCCCCTGCCATAAGCAGGGACACCTCACATTAACCATGCCACCCAAGGCTTCGTCCAACCTGGCCTTGAACACTGCCAGGAATGGAGCATTCACAGCTTCCCTGTGCAGCCCATTCCAGTGCCTCATCACCCTTACAGTAAAGAATTTCTTCCTTATAGCCAATCTAAACCTCCCCTAAGTTTCAACCCAATACCCCTTCTCCTGTCACTAGAGTCCCTAATGAAGAGCCCCTCCAAAGCATCCCTATAGGCCCCCTTCAGATACTGGAAGGCTGCTAAGAGGTCTCCATGCAGCCTTCTGTTCCCCAGGATGAACAGACCCAACTCTCTCAGCCTGTCTTTGTATAGGAGATGCTCCTGTCCCCTGATCATCCTCGTGGCCCTCCTCTTCTGGACTTGTTCCCACAGCTCCCTTTTGATGNTGTTCCCCAGGATGAACAGACCCAACTCTCTCAGCCTGTCTTTGTATAGGAGATGCTCCTGTCCCCTGATCATCCTCGTGGCCCTCCTCTTCTGGACTTGTTCCCACAGCTCCATGTCCTTTTGATGTTGAGGACACCAGAACTGCACACAATACTCCAAGTGAGGTCTCATGAGAGCAGAGCAGAGGGGCAGGATCACCTCTTTTGACCTGCTGGTCACGCTCCTTTTGATGCAGCCCAGGATACAGTTGGCTTTCTGGGCTGCAAGTGCACACTGTCAGCTCATGTTCATGTTCTCATCGACCACCACCCCCAAGTCCTTCTCCACAGGTGTGCTCTGAATCTCCTCTTTGCCCAACCTGTAGCTGTGCTTGGGATTGCTCTGATCCAGCTGTAGGACCTTGCACTTGGCATGGTTCCACTTTGTAAGGTTGGCATCAGCCCACCTCTTGAGTGTGTCAGGGTCCATCTGGATGACTTATCTGATATAAAGACATGTTTTATAAAACTGTGGATCAAATGGGTACAGAAGCTGCCATGCTTTAGCCCTAATTTAAAGTTTCTTCAGCCAGGGAAACAGAATGGAAGGGAAGGAGCTGATTCAGATATATGTGGTCTGTCTACATCTCCACTTGGTGACTTCCCTGCATTACAGGGATCCCTGAGTAATAACCTACACCAATCTTCTGTCTGCAATATGTTGTTATAATGGCTGTAAACAGTGGAAGGAACCACAAGAGACATGGCCTTCTAATACTTCAACTAAATTAATATCCTACTCCACAGAAGGAACATCTAAAGTGGACTGTAGGGATATCCATGACATTTTGTTTCCTCCAGTACCAAGAGCAGAAATCAAGGTCTTAAGCAAAAGTTGACCAATTGTGAGAAAAAGTTGAGGTAAAAAGAAAGAAGAATAATGGCATGCAGAGCTCTGCAGTTTTATTGAAATTTATTTTTTAATAATAAAACTATTGCAGGTAGCACCTCTAATTGTATTTTTAAATTACTTGATTTTTTATGACAGCTTCAAAACCGCTTACTTATTCCCATTTTCCTGGCCTCAGTCATCAGATGCAACAGAAAAATGTAATTTATTTCTTTAAAGATAGGCTCTTTGTGAGTTCTTGCAGCTTTTCTCTTCCTGTTTTCAAAGATACTTTCAATAGAAATATATGAGAAATGAGATACCTCCAAGTATAATTTGTCTTAATTTTTAACTTAGTACATGTATAGCAGGTCAAAACTGACAATGCAAGAGAAGATGCCTGAATGCCTCAAATAGAATGAAGTTGTCTTTGTCAATATTGTGAAAGTTAAGTTGTGGCAGCACCATATAAAACACCTATGGGTAGAAGCATCACTAAAATGACCACAGGAGTGTCTCCCACAGCTCTATTTCCTTCAGCCCATAGAGGTTTCATTAGGGCTTCATGTTCAAAGACATCATGGGATGGCAGGAAGTCATCAAAGCTTTCACAGAATCACAGAATCCTAAGGGTTGGAAGGGACCTCGAAAGATCATCCAGTCTAACCCCCCTACAAGAGCAGGGTAACCTAGAGTACATCACACAGGAACTTGTCCAGGCAGGCCTTGAATATCTCCACAACCCCCCTGGGCAACCTGTTCCAGTGCTCTGTCACTCTCACAGTAAAGAAGTTTCTCCTGATGTTCACATGGAACCTCCTATGCTTCAGTTTACACCCGTTGCCCCTTGTCCTATCACTGGACGTCACTGAAAAGAACCTAGCTCCATCATCCTGACACTCACCCTTTTACACATTTGTACACATTGATAAGGTCACCCCTCAGTCTCCTCTTCTTTCCTTTGTATGGTATTTTTCTTTTTCCCTGTACAGCTATGAAAATTCCAGTTCTTCGAGTGAACACATTTGCCACTTTCTTGAAATGTCTGCCTAATATACTGAAACAATTTTGCACACTGTAAAGTAGCAAGCATGTATTTTGCAAATTAATTCTACTTTGGATTTTTTCATCCATACAAGAGATGGATCATTTCAAATTCATATATTATCATATCAAATATCAAATTCATACATTATCATATACAAATGATATACATATATTATCATATCAAATATCAAATTCATAATTAGTGTGATAAGCACCATTAAATTTTGCCTCAAGTGGTGGTTTTATGGCAGGATTCAGACTAGCACTTTTGCTCTTTCCTCCAGAGTTCAACATGACAATATAAAAGAATAACTGTCTGGGGGCAAATGTGTCTATTCAGTAGCAAAGAGAACAGTCATTCATTCCTATTGTATAAATCAACCTTTATGGGAAAACAATATCTGCCTGTTCAGCGTAATAGCCAGCAGTTCACCATGTCCAGAAAAAAACACTTTTCATTTTGAAGCTTGAAATGCTGTTTTTTCTGACTTTCATGTCTGATGCAGAGTTGTTTGCTGTCAAATGAATTTTTGTTAGAACAAAAATCGGTAAATATTTTCAGCTGTATGATAATGGTGTCACATTATGGAAGAAAAGCTGTCTGCAGTTTAAGCAAACTCAGTCAAGTAGTATCATTTTGACTAGTGTTTTCTAATTACCATGTTGGATTGTTTGTCTTTATATTATTGGGCTTTTTTGTGGGGGGAGGGTGAGTACAGTATCTTTAAAAAAAATAAGAATTATCTAGGTTAATGCATCTGAATGTCAGAAAAATAATTATCTTCCTGGAATTTAGGGTAAGTTGTCCAAATAATACTAACAGAAATTACAAGTAATTTTTATTTATTTTTTTTAATCATGGCAACTGTATCCTTTTGCTTTCATATGTTTTGAAATTCTGTACAGTGTCTGGTTTTTCCAGGTATGCTTAGCTAAACTTGAGAAAATCATCAAATTTCTGTATTAGTTTAGGAACTGAATATACTTACATTAGAAAATTATCCTAAAGTATCTTATTTAATAAATAAACAAAAAGCCATGCCACTTTCATTTTGAAAGTAAGAATAATAAAAGAAAGAAAATGCATTTTCTTGTTAATCTGTAATAGATAATCCTTTCACATTCTACATCTTTATTTAGGGCTATTACTATGTTAGGATATATTGCAGAACAGATACGTTTTTGCAGGTAATGAGCATGGGGGCTATGTCTGCATTAGGAAAGTTAATAGGACCAGGATGCCATCTCTGGCACTGAGGCCAGCTGGTGTGGAACTGTGTCTGTAATTTCAAGCCCCCTTCCAGAATTACATGGCCTCACATAAACTAATTAGGGGGAATAGCCCCTAGTCTATGCTAACTCCTTAACCATGCCTGGGGGTTGTTTGGGTTGCTGTCATTTGTATCAGAACCAAAAGTGTCCAAGAGACTGTTCTCACAGTTGAAGCACACTGACAATTGTGGTTCCCAGGAAAGTTCCTGGCACTGCTTAACTGTGGATGAAGAGACGGTAGTGTAAGATAACTATTTCCTCCTTCAACATTATTATTTTTTTAATTATTTTATTATTAATTATGAATGTAATTATTACATTCCATAAGCATCAAATGTTTTCTTAGAGCATGTTGGAAGCATACTGCACTGACAGCTGCTAACAGTATTTGATATCCAGTGGCCAGGATGGCTTTGCTTGGATGTTGTGTGCAGCCCTGCTTTTGTGTGCCAGCTGAATCTTCAGGATCTCTGACTAGGCTATTACTGTCAACATCGTAAATAACAACTTTTGAGCAAGATGTCTCCAGCCATGAGGCTGAAGAATAGCAATTAAATATGTCTTCCTCTGCGGAATCCACTTCTCTGCTCAATTACAGTGAAATTTATTTATTTGTTTATTTATTTATTATTTTTACCTTTGAGATTGTTGGGATAAGGAAAGTGGTTCCCTTAATCATGCAGAAAATATAAATTCAAATATTATATAATGAAATAGGTGAAATGAATGAATATTAGTATTTTAGCATAAATGTGCATATAGTGTGGAGCATCACAGGGCCTCCAAAGGCAATGAAGATGAAATTGACTTGTTTGGACTTTCTTAGATCTGTCTCTTTTCCCCGCTGCTATTCAAGTCTGGCACAAACCAGAAATTAGGTGTGTGATTGATTTAACTGGAAGTTAAGACATGGAAAAAGTGTAAACACAAACTTTGGAACCTTATTCTTGAAAATGTTTTCCTGATTCTTTAGTTCTGGTACAGTTGTTAGATAGCATTTTACAGCACTGCTTTATTTATTGTCACTCTTTAAGGTTGTACTATATTTAATTCAACTCACTAAGTAGCAAAATACATAACTGAACACTAATATTTCAAGCTTTCTTCCTCATGGCTGCTAAAAGAAATTTTAACCTAATTTAAGAGTGAAGATTCTAAATCAGACATTTTATGACCAGCAATATAAATGAATAGTATAACACACAACTAATGTAATACAAGCCTCCATTCCACCTTTTATCTCATATTGTGGCTACAGGTGGGTAACTTGGAATCAAAGTTAATATTAAAAAGTAAATCAGCTATAAGCAGAGAAAAAAAAATAATCGTTCATGGCCTGTGAGCACCAAATTTACATTTACTTCTCACCAGCCCTTTATCTGTATTGGTCTAAAACAGTTTTTTAGGCACATTTGGAAATACGGATTTTAGAGTAAAATCTGGAGCAGGTAAGCTTTTTAAAACCAGAATAAAAGGAAAACCTAAAAAGTGCACAGCAGGATGCTAATGAAAAAGCATGTCTACGAGCTTCTAGATTGGTACTGGAACTGTGAAAATATTCCAGTCCAGGCTACTTACCTCTGAAGTATAAAGTACTTGAGAGCAAAATAGCACTTTAGGAACTCTTTCAATTGTAGATGTAATTACTCACATCACTTTCTTGATAAATCAAGCTGTATTTCATCATCTTATAAAGAACATATATTTCCATTCCTTATCCTTAAACATTTCCACTTCATACACATACGTGTCTGGATTCTTATTCCAGACATGCGTGATGTTCAAAAAGTATATTTGAAGGCAAAAGTCATGCTGAAATATAGGTATACAATTCTTCATGTTTTGTTCATGATCCAAAGAAGTGACTATCTTCATGTAAGTAATAGCAGAAAAAAAAATATTGCTCCATGTTAGATGACAGCCTAGCAAAAATCGGGAATGAGAAATTCACAAGCAGCAACATAAGAAAGATGCTTCCTTTAGCATAAAGAATCTACACAGTTTATTTTTGATTTTGTATTTGTAAATTGAAGATATTTGTATTTCTTTATTATCATTTGACTTTACCTTATTTTAGGTATTTTGAAGATAGCTGGTAAAGTTTCTAAAGTCAAAAGAAATATTCTTCGTACTTTTGATACAAGCAAGTTGGTCCTTATTTTTGTGGAGCACTGATGATATTCCTGGAATTGCATCTCCTATATAAGAGTTAGGAAAAATTATATTCTGGATGTATAGACTAAGTAGGCTGATATGAAATTTGCCATTTTATATGTATAATCCAACAGTAGAATTAATATAGATATATATTTCATATCCCAGGAGACTATGTTTTAGAGAAGAAAATGTACGGAGACAAATTAAGTGGTTTCTTTTGAATCACATGCAGATTTCTGTGACATGCTTGGATTTCAAACTACAGGCCATACAATTTTAGATCCAGTCACAGCTATCTAGCTGTAGCATTTATTATGCTCATATGTAAACACTTAAAAAGAGAGCTGACAAAATTCAGGGAAAACTGCCAAGTTATATAAGACTTAAAATGACAAACCGTTGATATACTCTACAATTAAGGTTCAGATTGGCCCTGGCAGTTGAGTTTGTTCAGTGGAAGGCACTGGGGGAGGGAAATGGTACAAATATTCACATATGTGAGTTCCATACAAGGCCCAGAGAAATGGTAGTCTCAGCAGATGCTCTGTCTGGAAGATTTTCCGTGACGTTCCTGATACCTAAAGGGAACAGGGACTGGAGGGTGTATGGTACTGCTTTCTCTGTGATTATGCACTACCAATGCCCTTGTTGACAAGCAGACTAGACAAATGAAAAGAGTCTGCTTAGCATAGTTCCACTGTGCACGACATCTGCATATCAACCATAAGAATTTTTACAGTCTAGCATATGCATATTCTTACCACCTCCATCTTTTTGCTATGGAATAATTTTGAGCTGTGCTCCCAGGTTTGACTTTTTTTACATCTATATGCCTGTTGTAGGATCATTGTCCTGGGTTCAGCAGTAGCAGTCAGTTTTTCCTCTTCTTAGTAGCTGATGCAGGGCTGTGTTTTTTGACTTTCGGCCTGGGAACAGCACTGATAACACTGATGTTTTTAGTTACTGGCTCAAATGTTTAGACTGACCAAGGACTTTCTGAGTCTCATCCTCTGCCAGGGAGGAGGGGAAGCTGGGAAGAAGCAGAGACAGGACACCTGACCCAAACTGACCAAAGAAATATTCCATACCATAGCACGTCATGCCCAGGATGTAACTGAGAGTTACCCGGAAGGGTTAATTCCCTGCGGGGTTGGGCAGGGTGGGTTGAGTTATCTGTCAGCTGGTGGTGAGGTCTTACATTCTCTTCCCTTGTTATTTCCTTTATCATTATTATTATTATTGGTGGTAGCAATAGTGATTTGTGTCATACCTTAGTTACTAAATTGTTCTTATCTCAACTCGTGGGAATTGCATTCTTTTGATTCTCCTCCCCACCCCTCCTGGAGCAGGGGGAGGGCAAGAGGTGGGGGGAAGGGAGAGGGGGTGGAAGGACACTGCGTGATTTATGGCTGACTGGGTTTAAACCACCATGACACTCATAAAGAAGGGAGCTGACTTGTCTGCTGCAAAACATAGCAATCAACAAACTTTACTACCTTGCCAATATCAACCTTCCTTGTTCACACATTCAACACATTTTAAGATTTCCAAGACAGACATGATGGGGCTTTTAAATTATTATTATTTTTTTTTTTTTTTTACAATAGATAAGAACTTAGAACATTATGGATGCATTCTTATAATAGTTGTTCATCCATGTACCAAAGAGAATGGGTTTGGTGTGATCTACCATACATATCCAGTGTATATTGTGATACTTAANAATTAAGTGGGTTTTTAAATTTTATTTTTTTTTTTTTTTTTTTTACAATAGATAAGAACTTAGAACATTATGGATGCATTCTTATAATAGTTGTTCATCCATGTACCAAAGAGAATGGGTTTGGTGTGATCTACCATACATATCCAGTGTATATTGTGATACTTAATAAACAGAAGACCATTTAAATGTCATTGGGAAATGATAACAGTCATCTCAACCTTCTGCAAGCAAAGATGCCTCAAATCCACATACCAACAGAGTGATTCATTTGTAATAAGTCTGAGTGTCATGCATGTATTCATAGAATCATAGAATAGTTTGGGTTGGAAAGGACCTTAAGATCCTTTAGTTCCAACCCCCTTGCCATGGGCAGGGACACCTCACACTAAACCATCTCACACAAGGCTCTGTCCAACCTGGCCTTGAACACTGCCAGGGATGGAGCACTCACAGCTTCCTTGGGCAACCCATTCCAGTGCCTCACCACCATCACAGTAAAGAACTTCTTCCTTATATCCAATCTAAGCATCCCCTGTTTTAAGTTTTAACCCATTTTAACCCTTACATTTGCTGGAATACACTGCCTGCAGTTCTCAGCATTTTTTCATATGCATGCCTTCCTGAATTTTTTAACCATTTACATACAGAAGTGTCAAGTGTGTATCTGGCCACTCTCTGTATTTGGATGAGTCCCTTCCTTTTTTATTTCTCTCTCCATCTCTGGGTTTCACTTCTTTCTCTCTGATACCTACCTGTCTCAGCAGGATGGGATGGGAAGGAGAGACACTAAGATGGTAAAAACATCTCACGAGTCAATATGAAGACAGTTTAACAAAACAAAAGCAAAGGTTGTGCACAGAAGGAAAGGAAAACAAAGATTATATTCTCTATTCCAATCAGCAGGTGATGTCCAGCCACTTCACAGGAAGTAGGGCTTCAGTACATGTAGTGGTTGCTCTGGAAGACAAACATCATAAATAACAAACATCCACCCTCTTTTCTGACCATATGTCGTATGATGTGGAATATGGCATGGTCAGTTTGGGTCAGCTGTCCTGGCAAGGTACCCTCCCAAGGTCTTGGCCATCCCCGGCCTGCTGGTGGAGGGAAGGTCATTGACATGGCCTTGATACTGTGGGAGTACTGCTCAGCAGTAGCCGAAAAATTGGTGTGTCATCAACACCTTTCTAACTAACAATGCAAAGCACAGCACTATGAAGGCTGCTAGAAGGGAAACAAACTGCACCTCAGCTAGACCCAATAGATGCATCAACACAAATCCTACAGTGGATTACTGATTTTGAAATATGGTTATGGATTTTTTAAAAGCACAAATTTTAACTCAAGATAAAATTAGAAAAGATTATATAAATATGAATATAAAAGATATTTTATATTCATAAATATCATTATGTAAGATGATACATATTAATTTGAATGAAAGTAACTTTCTTAAGTAAATAAGGACATGGATTGAAGGGTCTTCACACCTAGGTCTCTAGAACCAGGTATGGGCTGTTTACTAATAGTCTTTATATAGCATAGAATAATAAAGGACTGACATTTGACTGGAGTGACTGAAATATATATTTGAACATATATTTGAAGAGCAAAAGCCCAAAAATTAATATTAAACAAATGTAATAGATCTTCTAAGATCCTAAAGATTTAACTATGGGAAAGGATCTGCTTGCTATTCTTTTTATTTTTCAGGGTGACCTAGGTATATGGAAGTATATGTACAACACACATTCATTGTTCTGCTTTTCCTTCTTCTACAGTGGAAACAGTAGTTCTTCTTTAGAAATCCTATTCTTGATTTATATTTCCCTTTGAAATTACATCCAGGAGTCACTGTACATTCTATAAAAATAGAGATAGAAAAATCAGTACAACTGAGTTCTTTACCTCAATTTGAATGCAGAGAAATTATTTCTGCTACTTGTCTGTTTATGCATTTTATTAAATCAATATCCACTGATAAATTTCTACCATAACAACAGATGGCTTGCTGGCAGAGAGGAAGTTTTTCAAGAAATAATTTCCTCTTCTGTTTGTCCCACCCATTTTCAATCTACCTTTTATGACCATTTTTAGAAAAACTCAATTAATATTGTAATTGTAATTTTTTCTCATTTAATTAGTAAGACCATGTTCTTAATTCCAGGCAATTGTAATTCAGGTAATAGTAGCTTCAGGCAATCTAGGTCTCCAGCTCCCCACATGAGCTGATATCCAAGGCCAGCCTTGGTCCACTCCTGTTTGAGGGACCTGCCTGATCCTGCTCCTTGGCTGGGTCAGTGGGGCAGGATGGGCTGCCTGGCCCTGCCCTGCCACCCTGGGCAGGCCTGCAACTTGTAGTTTCCAGGGACACCCTATGCCACACAGTACTCTGACATGATGATATTAACGTAAGCACTTATTATTTTCAGCATGTGTCCATCTTTCATCTGCTGCTCTTAACGGCAGTCTGCAGAGCACCCTCTCTTAGAAAGCCCATATCAAGGACCAAGCAACTCTGGTCTGGAAGGAGGTACCTGCAGCACAGCACAGCACATGATGCAATGCTATAGCAGCAGAGAGGTTATGTGAGCATCTAATTTGTCTAGTCAGTCTATATCTTCATAAAAATAATGGAAGGCTAAAATAATGTGATAATATTATCTACTCAATTTTCCCAATGTAATTTTTGGTTATCTGTTCTTTATCTTAACAAATGTTTCTTTTTTTTTTTTCTAAGAAACTCCAAGTGCTAGTCTATGGATTCCCCAATCAATCTGTCTGAATATTTTTCTGTTCACATACTGAAAAATTTTCTCAGTGTATAACCTATATGTCCTTTACTGCTTTTAAGCCAGCTGCCCCTTATCCTGCTTATAATTAGCTCCTTTGACAATTCAGGTGTTTCCACTGTTGGCAAACATTCATCTTGCTTTGCAAAATATGTTCAAAATGACAAAGTCCCCAGATCGTGTGTAAAAAGTGCATAAAATTGGCCACATGTAAGTTAAAATATAATACATAGGCATTTTACAAAATACTGCTTTCCCATATAGGCAGTCGGACAGGAAGAAGTATGGGGAAGAAACCTGAGTAATTAGAATGAACAATGCTTTCTGATTCATCTTCCTGCTGGAAGACAAAATTTGCTTACCTCAATTAAGATTGCATCAGTTCTCATGCTTAAATAAAAGTCTAATGAAGAGAATCAATGGACTATACACTATGCTCTTTACCAGACAGTTTCTTTATGCCTCTAGAGCCCCACTATTACCCTTGACTCTAAGGTTATTTCCAGATAGTCAATTCTAGTAAAGTGTGAGAAGGGGCCAACAGGCAGTACAAAGTATCAGGGGTGGCAGGGAATCTTATCTGTAGGGCCAGCACATGCTTCCAGCCTTTCTCCTCTGTATTTCCTATTTTTCCTGTGTTTTTTCAGATGACCATCCTGGTTAGTTTGTGTGTGTCCCTGCCAACAGAACCATTTTCTTTGTCAGATTTCTTCATCCCTCTTCCTTTTTCACAACTTCAATGTAACTAACATCGATAGCCCTATTAGAAAAGATGTAAACTTTTTCAATAGGTGATTTTCAGCGAAGTGGAAACATTTTGATTTTACAATCCATAGAACTTGGAATTTATCAAGAGAATTTACCATTCTCCTGCTTCTTTAACTATGTTCATTTGTGTTTCAGCATAATTATTTCCTGCATATTATTACCTTTATTCCCATGATTTTTTTCTCTACCCTATGAAGAAGGTCAAAGTGAATTTTTCTGGCCAGTATATAAAACACTTATTAATGTTTTCTGAATTAAAATTAATTTTTGTTTTAAAATTATTGGAGTCTTTCTCATGAATATAATTCTTCCTGTTTAGATTGTTAGTGATCTGATTTGGCTGAAGTGGTGCATGGTTGCACAATGTAGTACCTTTCCTCTATCTTGATTGAATGATGTATGAAACCAAACGATAATATACAAATTGCAAATATATAAATTTTATGCAGAAGATACCCTGTGTAATATTAAATGCTAGTGAATATTGCATGGTTTAGGCAGAGTGACTGACATCATCTACCTGGAGTTGTGTAAGGCATTTGACACTGTCCTGCACAGCATCCTTTTCTCTAAATTGGAAATGTGTGGATTTAGCAAATGGACCACTTGATGTATAAGGAATTGGATGGCTGGTCAAACTCAGAGAGTTGTGGTCAACATCTTGGTGTCCAAGTGGCGACCAGTGACAAGTGCTGTTCTTCAGGGGTTGCTGTTGGGACTGACATTGTTCAACACAAATACAGGCTGGATAGAGAATGCATTGAGAACAGCCCTGAGGAGAGGGACTTGAAGGTGTTTATTTATGAGAAGCTTGACATGAACTGGCAATGTGTGCTTGCAACCCAGAAAACCAGTCATATGCTGGGCTGCATCAAAAGGAGCTTGTCCAGCAGGTAGAGGGACATTATTCTCTGCCCTCTACTGTGCTTTTATGAGATCACATCTGGAGTACTGTGTCTAGCTCTGGAACCCCCAACAGAAGAGGGATGTGGATCTGCTAGAGCAAGTTTTGATCACGAAGGGCCATGAAGATGCTCAAAAGGCTGGAGCACCTCTCCTGTGAAGACAGGCTGAGAGAATTAGGCTTGTTCTGGAGAAGAAAAGGCTAATGGGAGACCTTACAACAACCTCTCCTCATAAGAAAAGTGCACTTGTCCCTTGATCATCTTCATGGTCCTTTCCCCAAGTTCTTAATTTTCCTGTCCACAGATACAACCCCTGCCTGAAAAATAGCTTCCTACTTGGTTATGTTTTAGAATCAAAACTTAAATATGCCATTTCCTTTCCCTTCCTTCCTTCCTTCCTTCCTTCCTTCCTTCCTTTCTTCTTTCTTTCTTTCTTTCTTTCTTTCTTTCTTTCTTTCTTTCTTTCTTTCTTTCTTTCTTTCTTTCTTTCTTTCTTTCTTTCTTTCTTTCTTTCTTTCTTTCTTTCTTTCTTTCTTTCTTTCTTTCTTTCTTTCTTTCTTTCTTTCTTTCTTTCTTTCTTTCTTTCTTTCTTTCTTTCTTTCTTTCTTTCTTTCTTTCTTTCTTTCTTTCTTTCTTTCTTTCTTTCTTTCTTTCTTTCTTTCTTTCTTTCTTTCTTTCTTTCTTTCTTTCTTTCTTTCTTTCTTTCTTTCTTTCTTTCTTTCTTTCTTTCTTTCTTTCTTTCTTTCTTTCTTTCTTTCTTTCTTTCTTTCTTTCTTTCTTTCTTTCTTTCTTTCTTTCTTTCTTTCTTTCTTTCTTTCTTTCTTTCTTTCTTTCTTTCTTTCTTTCTTTCTTTCTTTCTTTCTTTCTTTCTTTCTTTCTTTCTTTCTTTCTTTCTTTCTTTCTTTCTTTCTTTCTTTCTTTCTTTCTTTCTTTCTTTCTTTCTTTCTTTCTTTCTTTCTTTCTTTCTTTCTTTCTTTCTTTCTTTCTTTCTTTCTTTCTTTCTTTCTTTCTTTCTTTCTTTCTTTCTTTCTTTCTTTCTTTCTCTCCTTCTTTCTCTCTTTCTTTCTCTCTTTCTTTTATACCTGTAGTTGTTTCCTTGGATTTTGTTTTGATTTTTTTTTTTAATTTGCAATAAAACCCATAAGACACAGACAACTATTTGCATGAAAGAATATTAACAACAGTAGAGGTAAAAGATTGTCCAGAGATACATAGTACATAATCAAATGCTGCCAGGTTTGAATTTTTCAAGCTAAAAGTAAAATTATGGTTTATTTTCATTAAACATTTGATTACAAACTCACTCTATCAAATACCATATGCTATTATCAGTGTCAGAAAACTAAACCATATTCAATTGGGAATTTTATTAACTAGATGACTTCAGAATGTTGTACAGCTAAATATACTCTTAAGGAAAAAGGAGGAAAGAAATCATTTGAAAAGCCTTGAACAGTACTTTGTCTTCCCCGAAGAAGCCCAATCTTAATTAAACTCAATTTAATTAAATCTATTATTCAAATGTGCTATCTTGCAGTGGAGTTCAGAAGAGGGAATGTACTGGTTTTCTTTTTTCTTCCTCTTTTCTTCAGAATTAACTACTGTACTTGGGTTATGCTGGTCAGATAACTGAGCACTGTGCTCAGTTATTGTGAGATCAGCACTATGGGATTCATTAGTGATGTACTGCATGTCTGCTGGAAAAGTTATTATTGCATGTCTTGAAATACAGTGACATCGAGACTAAATGCTTGGTGCAACCTGACTCCCACAGATTTTGAGAGCAGTGTGGGCTCTTAAGTTGATCGTGTTCTGCTCAGATGGGCCACTTGAGAGCAGCCTGTTCTGCACGGTGCGCTGCCCATCATCATCAGTTAGAAATCTTTAATAATGGGCTGATGCCAAGGTAGTATAATCATACAAGAACAGCTGTGGGGCTCTAGTAGTTTCTACAGATCTTCCTTATTTCTTCATCAGATTTAGAGTATTAAGAATTGGGCACAGGCAAGAGCTTAACATAGGAAATTGAACATTGGTGTTTCAGATTACTTGTCAGAAATGGGTGATTTTGTTCTGTCAAAACAGGAGCATGTGCAATAATCATTAGCAGGAAATATCTGTTCTCCAGCTAAGTAGGCTTCCTAATGCATATTCTGCTAGATGAAGAGTAATTCCTGAAAACTCCATTTGAAATGCACTGCCTTTGCAGGACTAAGTCACCGTAACTGGAGATGTATGTAAGTATCTGGTAACAGCCACAGTGATTTCCTGGGGTCTTGGGAAAGACCTCAAGCAGTGAGATTTCAATTCCCTATTTTAGGAGCAGGGAAAGAAGGAAAACTGTCAAATGCTACACAGACTTTTAGGAACTGTGCTTCTTATCACATGTGGTATGATATCAGATCTGACCCAGAATTAATAAATCAAAGTACTTATTATTTGATAACTGTACAGTTTGTGCCAGCATGGACTGCATGAAACAATCCTTAACTCTATTCCCTAGATACCTTCTGTTTCTTTATTTCTGGCTCTTGAATTCCTCTAAAGGCAAAAAATTTCCTTCTAAACCTGTTTATTCTTTCTGTTGTGCATTTTTTTTAGTTGCATGCACTGAGCAGCTACTGTTTGGACTAAGAAAGCCTCCATAACTACAGTCGCTCCAAGCTACCTCTTTTTGTGAAAAAGAAACAAAAATATACACTTGTACACATATTTATAATGCATCATGACTTTTACATTGGCATCACTCTCAGTCAGTCACTGCATCCTTTCCACTCTACTACATGGTTAGAATTTCTTCATAGCTCCCTTGTTATGGCTCCACTGGAAAGGTTTATCACCTGTCATTGCTAGTGCACAATGCAACAGAGGTTAAAGAAATTATTTAGTATTTACATTGCTTTGTTCAAAACTGTGATGCTGGCTTACAGCATATGATAAAAAAAAAAAGAAAAAACAAAAACAAAAACAACAAAACACAACAAACAAAACCAAAACCAAAAACCAACAAAAAAACCACCCAAAACCCAAAAAAGAATTCCCAGGAAAAAATAAGTCCTGACAGCAATAACTGCCCATCAGAAACTGGCATATGGCATTGGAAACAGTTTGAGGAAAATTGCTTCTCAGACTAGAATTGACACAATTTTCCTTGTTCTGAAGATTATACTGATTACCTTAATTGGGGGTAGACACATGAACTGTAATTTCCTTTTTCTCATATGCTGATAGGAATATGCTGGTGTCAGACACAAATTCGCCTTTGATGAATTATGCACCATTTAGAACAAAACTTGCCTAACAAGTGAAAATAAACAGAGGGGAAAACAGCTGTAATGGATTTTTGTCCATTAATAACAACAAAGCAAGATTAAATTCAATAATTTGGAAAACAGGTCTCTTGAAACAGGCAATTACTTAATTGGGTCAAAACATTCATCTCACTTTCTAAAAACCTCAGTGGATAATATTTACATCAAAGAAGATCCGAAACCTGTTTTTTGTTTTTCAATTGCCTATTACAAGATAATCCGGAAAGCACCAGCTAGACCTTAAAGCCTTTTTCTTAGGCAGACTGAAACATTGACACACCCAACCCTGCTGCTACCAGTGGAGTACTGGGAATTTGCTTCTCCTAGATGACTGATGATTCTTAGGCACTGAATAGAGAAACTCAAATATCAATGATAAATCAATTGAGGATTTCAAAATTTCTGGATGCTTCTGTTTTCAATTTGTGTCCACTGCCATCCCCTCTTTATAAGCAGGGAGTCAAGAGCACCCTTTTGCTCCCATCCAAGTACTGATCAAGCCAGACACTGCTTAGCTTCACTATATCAGACAAGATGAGGCTTTTTCAGGGTGGTGTGGCCATAGGCAGCTCAAGTCACAAGGAGTAAGAGTTTGTGTAGATATTGCTCAATATATCTAAATCAGTCATCTCCACAGTTACTTTTAGACATACTTTTATAGTCCATAGTAAAACTTCCTTCTTAGTTGCTCTATTTTACTTAGCAGTTATGTTATTGTTGTTTTTGCATGGACAGTGATTGATTGCTATCCTGATAGTTACACATTTTTGTAAGAAATGGAGGTCTGGTTAATCTTTTTTCTAGATGAAATACACTCAATTATCTCAAGAGTTTTCCAATATGCCACATTTACAAAGTCTTTTAGCATTCTTGCTTTTTTCAGACTCCATTATTTTTTTTATTATTGAGATAGTGAGAACTGAACACAAAATTCTGTCTGAAATCTCACTAGTACAGAATAACTTGCTTTTATATTTTAAAGCACCTTTGAAAGAGTTCTGTCATCTTTTTTTCTTGAGAACACCAAGAGCTGGTATTTGCTTCTCATTCAATATACCCCTGAGATAATTTCCTGCAGTTTTGCTAATTAAATAGGTGAATACACTGACCATTCAGTTTCCTTTCCATAATTGCAATTACCTTAATGAAAATAATTTTGTCACTTTGAGACTCTCATTTGTCTAGATCCTCTGTTATTCCCAGAACAAGTTTGTAACCTTTCACATTTTAATGCCATTTGTTTTGTAAGCATATATACCATTTCTTCCTCCAGATCACTACATAAAATAGTGAACTTGGGCACTGGCAGAAGTCAAGATCTGGATAGATTCCTAGAGAATTCTTCTTTGATATGCCCCGGATTCGATAATCAAATACCAATATCACTTTAGAGGGTAATCCTCCAAACAGCTGAGTTCCTATTTAATAGTAATAACACCTAAAACAAAAACTTTTTTAGAAAAAAATTTTATGAGGATATTGTATACTGAAGCCTAGCTTAAGCGTTAGCTGCTTCTCCCTACTAGGTCATTTATCCTATTAAGGAAGGAATTTAGATCAGTTTGATAAGATAAACTCATGTTACCTTTTTATATTGCCTTATTATCTACAGATATCTGCTTTTAAATATTTGTTCCAAAATATTTCAGTGGACCAAAGTTAGATTGACTGATCTATAATTCACTCAGTTCTCATTTTCTCTTTTAAAAGATAGATTCTACATTTATTCTACTCCTCTGGGACCTCATTGGTCTTCCATGAATTTTCAGATATAATTGATTATGGTTCAGAAAGTTCTATGAAAAAGAATAAACACTGATAAAAAACACCAGTCAACACTTAAAAGTTCCTATCTTTCCAACTTCATTTAGTATTCAGTGTAATAACAGTAATCAAAATAAATTTTTGTGGTATTCATAATCTTTTCTATAGGTGTTGCATTGGAAGTTAGTGTTAATTAATGGACATGTTGTAGAAATTCCATATTTCACTGATATTCTATATACAAGAAACAGCCATGAGACATTTGATCTTCTTAACTGGTCACTTATTAGAGGAGCTGTTGTAAAAGAATTCTTTTGCAGTCACAAAAAAACCTGAGTGTGTGAATATGAGTAACAGATGATTCAACTACCATAACATTCAGAATAAAACCGAGGAATAAATACATTGATTGGTTGAATCAGATTAGTTTTACATAAAGAACACAAAAAATTGTGAATTCAGGACTGATGTGCTTGAATCAGGACAGACAATAAAAGGAATTGGAAAAGATCCCAGGAGGATTACAAAAGGGTCTTCAGCCTTGTGACACAGCTTATAGAATTTATTTTTTAACTAAAAATGAAGAATGTTTGGCCTTTAAAGAAAGAAAAATGCCTGAGATATTGCACACTGCCATCCATGTTCCATTCCAGCATGCTGAGCAGCATGGTACATGTCTGAGTATTCAGAGCTTCCAAAGTCCTAAGGAGAATAATCTAATCATTGCACCAGACTGTATGTTTTTATTCTGTGCTATGCAAGTGTCCACATGGCTTTGGATAGCTACTGGGAACTGTGAAGACTTTTTTTAGGAAAGAGACATAACATATAAATAAGATTAAGCCACAGAGTAATTGGAGGAGATGAAATGCTGTTAGTACTCCTTAGCTAGAGTGGCCTGACATGCTACACTTGATGGCTGTAATCATCTGCAGGCTAAACCTGAGGCACAGTACTCATGTAGCCAGTAGAAGTTTACTTTTCCCACACACCAGGGGTTGTGTAATATTAGTTAAAACATCATTTTATACTATCTTGCTTTTTTCTCATTTTGCCTTCATGTCCTGTTGCTTTTGCAAGTTTGATATTTCCAAATGTGTAATTATAATACACATGGTGACAAAGTTTGTGAGTTTCTGTCTTTCTTTGCTACCTCTGAAAAATATGTGTCTGCAAATGAGTGGCAGAGGCACAGCCATGTGTCTAGAAGACACTTGAACCTGACATCAAAATATGATTCTCAATCAATCTAGAATACAGAAGTGGTCTCCAGCCAGCTTTGGGCTCATCAGTTAGCTTTCTGAATTTTTGGTGGTTTATTTAATAACACAAAGGACACAAGTTTTCCAGTCTAATGGAAATTTTCTTTTTAGTTAGCTCCTAAAGCATCTTAGGTATTATGTCTTTTATGATTCAGACTAAATCCTGCTTTTCTGCCTACTCTGCTCCTTGCTGAGCGAATAAGAATTTATTAACTTTTCAGCTTTTATTGATACTTACTATGTACTCCAACATGGTTCACCCAGTACTCAGTGAGACATTACTGGTGATATATTTGCAGATTATAGATGCATGATAAACTGTGTATGGATTTTGTCCTTTTCAAGAAAATTATAACAATTTCTGTGAAAAAGCCCCCATGCTTATGGTCATCCATTTTCAAACTATTAGCACAAGCAGAAAGATTAGATAGTAATACCTTTATTTAATCCAAAATCCAAGGTCCTTTGCAAGCTAGTAATTAGCTAAATTGGAGTTCTGTGGCCTATGATACTTATTTGATCTCTAATTGGACTTTACAATCCCCTGCTCCTCTGAGATCTGTATACTGACTAAGACAGTTGACATTATTCCTGGGGAATAACAAAAGAAGTTCCTGGTTATATATCTAAATATGTTAAATTTTTGTTTCAACTGTAGTGTCTACATCCAAGCAAATCACCACAATCAAAAACATTCTGTATGGCTCTATGAGATTCTATCATACAGCCCACGAAGAGATGCTGTGCATTTCAGCTGGAACCCCTTTGCCTGACCAAGACTCTCTCTAAACCTTTTACTCCCTGCAGACTTACTCCACCAGTCACAACTGTACTCTTAAATCACCTATAAAAGCAACAGGACAGAGAAGTAGGCCCAAACAATCAGAATGATCTACTTGAGTAATTCAAATTGCTTGGAAAGGGCTAAAACTTTATCTTTCAGAACAATTCTGGTAGGTAAAAGAGAATTTGAACAGAATTTTTTGGCAGACAAACAATATATCACTGTAAGATTCTGAGTTTTTGTCAATTAGCTAGCAAATTCTGAGCAACACTTTTTTTGCAAATCTTCTTTGAAGTTTAATGCAAAAAATGAAGTTTATTCCAAATGGAATAATGCAATAGTATGGGGAACTACAAAACACTAAGCTCTGCCTAGCTATTCCAAATTTTTTTCTTCTTTCCAGCATCTAAGGATAATCTTTTATCTAAAAACTTGATCTGAGGAAGGAATACAAAATTTAAAATGTAGGAGTCATAACTGTTCTGTGAGACACATGCCTCAACAAAGTATGGCAGGAGAATCATCACTCACTGTGAGAGCTTCTCTGTCACTTTTGGGATTCCAGGAGAGAGGGATTTATGAGTATGAAGATTAGTGTTCTGTCATGTTCTTCCAGGGCTAGGACTCACAGTGTTTTGGGAAGGATGTTTTTTATGATTTAGTGATTGGCTGGTTGCTGGGTTAGATGCTAATCTTGTGTACAGGGACTGTGGGTGTCCTGGGTTCAGCAGTTGCAGTCAGTTTTTCTTCTCCTTAGTAGCTGGTGGTGTTTTGACTTAACCTGGGAACAAGGCAGATAAGGCCGATGTTTTTGGTTGTTGCTGAGCAATGTTTGCCCTGACCAAGGACTTTGTGAGCCTCATGCTCTGCCAGGGAGGAGGGGAAGCCAGGATGAAGGAGGGACAGGACTGTACTGACAGGACCAAATGGACCAAAGAGTTTCCATACCATAGCACGTCATGCCCAGGATGTAACTGGGGGTGATCTGGAAGGCCTAGTGCTCTCAGGGTGGTTGGAAGAGGTGGTAGGTCAGCACTCAGTTGGCGGGGTGTCGTGAGTTATCTGTCGGTGGTTGATGGGATGCTGTATTCTTTTCCTTTATCATTATTATTATTGGTGGTAGCAGTGATTTGTGTTATACCTTAGTTCCTTAACTGNTTGATGGGATGCTGTATTCTTTTCCTTTATCATTATTATTATTGGTGGTAGCAGTGATTTGTGTTATACCTTAGTTACTAAACTGTTCTTATCTCAACCTGTGGAAGTTGCATTCTTTTGATTTTCCCCCCATCTCTCTGGAAGCAGGGGAGGGCAAGAAAGGGGGGTTGAGTGAGTGAACGAGCTGCGTGGTTGGTTGGGTTTAAACCACGACAGTGGGCCAAGCTTGGACTGAGGAACTGGAATAGGGAGACTATAAAATGACAGACTTTCAAAAATTATTAGAAATTATTACAGGCAGGCTTTTGGCTACTGTAGAAACTCTCAGATTGCAGTTCTTCCTCTAGACACAACAAGTGCCCATACAAGGTCTAAAACTTGCCTGAAGTATTTGCATATATCTCCCTCGGCATATCACTCATACATATCAATGAAAAGACAATGTACCCTCTGGTTCTTTGTAGTTTTACTCATCTCTTTTGCTTCTGGAAAATTAGACTTTATTTTCCTGAAAGGTAAAACAAGACATATTGCAAACAGGGTGCATTTTTAGCTTTGTCTTTCTTTGTCTGAAATTGCTGACAGGTACTTTTGGGACATGTATACTGCTCTCCAGAAACTTTGATTTCAGGGTAACTGGCTGGACAAAAACTCACTGTGATTTTCCTACATGTGATTTTTCCAGTTTGTGTGGCTGCTGTACAAATGAGTTGCTCCTTTGTTGTACACTGTGCTTGTGTGAAAGATTGGTTTTACTAGATCTCAAAACTGTTACCAAAGAGCAGTTTTTAAAAACATCAGTGTTGTATCAGAGGAAGCAGTTGTTTGTATCAGCCATAGTACAGCAGCTAAGAGCTTTGGGCTGTCATATGGCTAATTTTTGAGTTCCACTGTATAAAGTATGTGACTCATAGTGTCTTATGGTGTGCACCAGTAGATATAATGGCTCTGTAATGTACATGGTGCTTGTAAGGAGAGTTCAAATGTGTTGTGGTTCAGTTAGCTGCTGACAAGATGCATTATTGTCATTACTTTTGGCATAATGTTATAACATAATAGATCTAATTCCTTTGTCTTACAAATATCATAGTTCTTTATAGTATGGGAAACAGCACTGATATTGGAGTGGGGGATTGGTATCAACAGGAGGAAGTATTTCCTTTCTTTTAGCAGCCTCCAGCTTTTACATAAATTATGTGCAGCTCTGTTTCACCCTCTTTTCTCTTAGCTAATTACCAGTCTGACCTCCCCTCAGAACCTTGTTCTTGTTCACTGAGAGCCAGCGACTTTGTTATTTTAATCCAGCATGTCTGTAGATGAAATAAATAAAAGAGTCATTCATCGTGCCACATAAATATTAAAAATGCTAAAACAATTGTTTTAAATTTTAAAGGAGTAATGATTCACTGAGATGCATTATTAATAAGCATAAATTATTGAGTTGGCTCAGTAGTGCAGCTACAGTTTAGATATGGACTTGTGGTCCCTCAAGAGCTTCTGGTCCCATGTAGAAGTGTGTTCTGCCAGCTGGTCAGGCAGCAATATTATGTCAGCTGTGAGAGCATATTTACCTACACTAGGCTGCAGGAGAGTAAGCAGGAGGCAGCAGAATTTGTGTGCTTGCAAATGTATGACATACATGGGGAGGAAAACATGACAAAAAGATTATGTTTATTTTTGAGAAACTGGAAGAAGGAACCCTTACAACGATCGTAACTCCCTTTTATTGGAAATGAAATGGACACGAAACAATCTTTTCCATGTCTGTGACTCTGTGCTCTGCCCTTCCCCCTCTTTCCTTCTAAATAGCTTTTGTGTTACAAGTATCTTCAAGTTATTAATCCAGTTAGGCACACTGGGAGATGTATTGTGCTTCTACATTGTTCTATGCATGAAACTAGTTCACTGTTCAAACATTATCTCCTAAGAAATAATTTAAGGATGAAATTCTGCCCCAAATGAAGTCAGTTGGATTACTTGTATAATTGTGATGAAGTCGAGACTTTACCAAGAGTTATCTTCTATCAATAGCAACAGTTGTCAAAAAGGAGCTCACCGACCATGATTCAGGAGATGAATGGGCCTGATTTAAATGTCATGTTTAGACATATATAGTCTCTATATATGCATGAAAGCAAGGGAATTTATGCCTAGCTAAGGATGGGATGATAATTTATAATTTAGTCATACCTTTCAGATATGACCAGTACAAAAATTATCATGCGTTTTATACCAAAACCTCCCTACTTATTTCCCACACAAATGTGGAGTCCCTTTGCTTTGAAAGAGAAATAAAAAAACCTTCAGAAAGGCAAATTATGTAACTGAAGGAGAAGTTTCTCTGATGTACTCTGATGCACTTCCACAAGATGGGCTGTTCTTTTTATGAAAAGTATTCTTTAGTCCTGCATTTTGCACAGTTGTCAGACACAGCATCTAACAGCTGATCCCCAGAGTAGAGAACAGCTGATCTGTATACTTGTTAGAGGTTCCAGTGATCACTCCAGAACTGCTGTTGTGGTTACACAGTTTACAGTTATTCATAAAAGCAATTCAATTTTGTGAGCAGAATCCCATTCTCATTTGTAAAGTTAAATTTCAGTAGCTACTAATTAATCATTCTAGGTGTACAATGACCTAACTGAATTTGACCTAAAACCACATATCAAGTTTGTTGCAATAAAACAGACAAATGCATTGGTTTCTCCTTTGAATAGTTGCCTTAGAAGCTGCAATATTTTTGGTGATGAAAAGATTATTGTGATGATGCATTTTGCTGCATCTCCTATACATTAAAATAGAATATAATGTACAATGAACTATAAATCACTTCTTTGTATTGCTTAGCTATGCATCTAGTTGTATTGAAAGCAGCAAATATTGATTATAGGTTGAAGGCAATTAAAATAATGGACCTGTAGCTGGCAGAAACTGCCAAAGGGTTCTTGGCACTGACAGCATTTACCACATAAGCAATGACTGTCAAATTTAATGAGCAACAATATTTTCCAGGAATAAGCATTTAATACTCACTCAACTCTATTTTACAGAACACATTTTTTATTAAATTTGTAGGGAAACTATTTTTTAACAGGGCAAAAGAAAGGATAACAAGGGGTCTAATTACACCTGAAAGTGATTGAATGTATAGGAATCACATAGCCACCAGATTAAAATGTAGCATGAGAGTGTCATAGGCTACCTGTAGGGGAAAGCCCTTGTTTTCCAAAGAAGTCTCAGGATATCAGTGTACACAGACAAGGCAGCTTTTTTATTTTTGCAGTGTCTGTACTTAAGCTATAGCCCTGCCAAGGCTTTTAGTTGAGCTTGCTGCCAGCACAGTTAATTGTACAGTTAAAAGCAGCTTTGTCACAAGCCTTTGGGTGGCACGTAGCTGTATGCCTTGACATAAGCTGGAAAGCTAGTTTCGGTTCCAAGTACCATAATTTTTCTCTGCTTTTCCTCTGACGTGAATCTCTTCCTGAGCTATGCATTACCCAGACTGCATCCCCAGGTACTGATGAGGCCATGCTTCCTGTGCTAGCTGTAAAGTGAAATTAAGTAATTTTTTAGTCTTTCTCCACCTGCTCTCAAGGTATACATGGGACAGGGGAACATATTCTGCTCTCAATGACTCTTTTTCATCCTGATCTATCACCAGCCAGTTGCTGGTCAAGATACAAAACTGTATGTCATGAACCTCCTGAACATCATTGCAAGCTCAAACAATGGGCCACCATCAGGTCTTTACAGAACTAAACTCCTCAATGATGAGATGCTGTTACAGCTCTAAAGCACACTCAAAGAGAGATAAGCAGTTATTTACAAAATCTTAATTTTGTTCCTTTGAAAATATCAATATTGTAAGAAAAAGAGAAAGAACAGGGGGTTGTGGAAAGCAATTCACTGGCACAGAGGGAGAAAAAAATAGAGGGAGTAACTATGAAAACTTAATTCTTTGAGAGGCATATTTAAGTATATGTTCTCTCATAATTAATCCTCTTTCTAGTGATGTAGAGGGGTTAAAGTTTTGGCCAATCTCCTTCTATTAGGGTAGTGCATGAATGGTGTTAGTTTGAGCAACTATTGGAGCCTTGCTGAATACAGCCCAAAGGTTTTATAGCTTCCATTCATGTACCCCAGGGATTATTCCTTTATTCAGTTTCACAAGGATGTCATCTTCTTACAGCACCTCTAGCCCTGTTTTCTTGCAAAGCTAGCAACTCAGATCTAGATTCTTTTTCAAGACTGAGAGCTGAAGCGCTTCCTCAAATGGAGCCAGTCAACACATACATCATTGCTGCTGCTTTATCCTCCGTTAGAATTCAGCTTCTTCATCCCTTCTTGAATGTCTGGAATGTATCTCCCCAAAATAGTGCCAGCTATGAGGAAACATTAAATGATTGTCATGGTTTGAGCCCAGCCATGCATCCGATCTCTCACTCCCCTCCTTCTTCCCCCCACTCCTAGAGGAATGGGAGGAGAATCAAAAGAATGTAACTCCCATGGGTTGAGGTAAGAGCAGTCCAGTAACTAAGGTATAACACAAACCACTACTGCTACCAGAAGTAATAATAATGATAAGGGAAATAACAAGGGAAGAGAATACAACTGCTCACCACCATCTGACTGATACCCAGCCTGACCCGAGCAGTAATCTAGCCCTTCCGGGTAACTGACCCCAGTTCTACATCCTGGGCACGATATGCTGTGGTATGGAATACCTCTTTGGCTAGTTTGGGTCAGGGGTCCTGTCTCTGCTTCTTCCTGGCTTCCCCCCCTCTCTGGCAGAGCATGAGACTCAGGAAGTCCTTGGTCAGTCTGAACATTACTTAGCAACAACTAAAAACATCAGTGTTATCAGCATTGTTCCCAGGCTGAAAATCAAAACCACAGCACTGCACCAGCTATTAAGAAGGAGAAAAATGACTGCTACTGCTGAACCTAGGACAGTGATACTATTTACAATGTTCTGGGAAGGGATTTAATGTTATCCATGATGCAATAATTGTCTTACTGCTCTCAACTGGCTGCTGAGATTAAGTTTAATAACAAGTAAGTTTATGTCTTAGTCCAGATCTGACCAATCCAAGGTACGTGACTTCCTGTGCAAAAAAACCTTGTGTCTTTAGGAACAAAAGCCTATGACTTTTACTAAATCAGGCAGCAAAAAATGTTACCATTTTACTATTCATTAGTATTTTAGTTATTTATGTGAGAAACAAGGAAAGTGAATTCAGCTCTGCAGGAACCAGCTAAATTAAAATAAGAAAGGGAAAGATAGAGGTAGTTTATTTTGTATTCTTAACCATAAATGTTGACGTTTACCTAAGGAAACCTGTTTAAAAGATCTTTCTCAAGGTTTATTTGCATGCAAATTTATACTAAGTAAATGAAGTATATATAATAGTAAATTGTTTTCTCAAAGTGAAAGAGGTCTTGAAGCATCATCTATTAATAAAGTGAACAGACTGATTTTTTTCCAGTTAGTTTGAGCATATGGAAAGTCCTTTCAAAACACTACTGTCTCATATAACCATAGCATCCTTGAATTGCACTGTAAATAAGAAGTTTGAATGGAACAAATGAATCCTGTGTAAAACTCCACTGACCTCCATAGTGTTATATTAGGGATAAATTTTAACTGATGTGTTTAGGAGATATATGCTATATAGATATCTAAGTATGAATGGGAGGCTAATCTTTTTTTTATAAAGCTATGAGGAAATGTAAAAGGAATCCTGTAATGAACCTTATCATCTCATATATCTGATATTATTAATAAAATATTGCTCATCTATATTTTGCTTTATTTAGTCTTTCTTTAAACAGCAATTTTATGTGTCCATGAAATGAAAATTATTGAATTATAAGATTCATCATAAAGAGTATAGCTGACAGGTAAATAACAGCAAAGAAAAGCTAATCATACCAAATCAGATGATTTGTAATTTAATTATAAATACTTCTAGAAAACATATTTTATTTTAAGTAAAAATACATTTGGTTTGCTAAGATATGGATATGAGAACTGAGATAATATACTTTAAATTTCATGCTGTTTTTTGAAATGTGAGCAGTTGTACGAGATCAGAGCAGAGAATAGCTACTTTTACACCTGTAAGCTCAAGTTCAAGCACCTCCTTAAAATGGGCTGTAATTTAAGCACTCAGACAAAGTAACTTCTCTAACTGCACTCTGGCCAATCTTTGTTTCATTATCACAGGTCTTTGTATGGTGATTTTCTAAAGCCACAAATTCTTCTGGTTTTATTTGATTGCCTGAAATTCTTAACCTTCATCTGAAACAGAAAAGGAAGCTGCTGGCCTGCATGCTTTGATAAAAAACTTCAGCTAATTCAGATGAACATCTGGTGCTATAATTTTAACTAGGATTTTTATTTTTATTTTTTTTTTTTATTTTCTTTTTAGTCTGGCACCTGATAGATGAAGTGGGACCTTGATATACTTGATATGTGGCTGATGTGGGTATAGAGACATGCTGCCATTGCCACCTGTCTGCAGTTCTAATATAGGCTCCTGGCAATGCCATGGCAGGAAAAACAGAGTTAGAAGAGAATAGCTGTGAAAAAGGTCAATCCCTGATCACCCCCTGAGAATTGAAGGTCCGTTAAATAACTTGTGGAAAAGTTGGAAAGAAACTTACATGCTGTGAGGAATTAAGGACTTGACGGAGCATCAGAGGGCACTTTCTAACACAGGTTCCTTGTTAGGTAGCACTGCAACAGCTTTGTAAAATGCCTGTTAACAAAAGATATTTTAATTAGTGTTATAGCCTCTGAAACAACCAACATTCTGGTTTTGTTTCCTGTTTCTCTTACAGTTGCAGCAACTTGAAAAAAAGTCTAAGTGGAAAGTAGGAAATCCTTTACAAGTTAATGAATGAAATACAAAATCTGACCTGTGCTTTTCCCTGAAAGTATTTGGAATACTGAACAGTTTTATCTGAAGTTTTTTTCTGAAATGTTAGTCCAAAGCATTCTGTTCATTGAAGCACATCAATTCGGTAGCCAAGTTACCACAGTTAGGTGTGCCCAAAGCATTACTATATTGTCAGGCAGACCTCTAAAGTCTTTGTTTTTGATGGCTGGACTTGTAACCTGCCTACAATAAAATGACTGGCATTTTTGTAATTTACAGTTTTGGGCATTTTGGTCAAGGTACATAAACCAGTTTTCCAGCAGACCCTTGTTATTCTGAGCAAGACTGTATGCCAAGAGGTCTGAGGATATCTTCACCAGATTTTCTCCAGTACCTTTACTGTGGGCAGTGAAACCATTTTTTTTAGAGTCCCATGTGTATTTTGGAAAATGTCACAAAATGAGATGTGTGTACTGGGGACAAAAATAAATATTGTACCTGTGTACATTTTGTACGATTCCAATGACATTACCAGAGGTCATTCAAGTTTCCTAGCATTTCTGTTAAAATCAGACGGTGTTGAATTAGATGAAATATGTTCAGCAACAAATTCATATCAAGATTTTATTTTTATTTTCACACAGCCTGAAGAAACCTCTCCCACATTATAGTTTGTAAGAAGCAAATCTACTGAAATCATATGCAGGTGAATCCTGCATATGATGACAGGATTTACTTTCTGCTTTGATAGTATATGAGGGGGATTAGGGTAATATTGCTGCTACAGCTAGGATTTTCAAAATGCCATTTTATCATAAAAGAAACTTCTTTCAATACACTACAACAGTTCCAGCAGAGGCAAGTCCTCTCTCCTATCCTGGTTTCCAGTTTTATTGAAGAATACAGCTCTCTGCCAGTGTCACAAGTTTCTGGTTTCAATGTCTTCCTGTACTAAATTTAGGAAGGAAACTGACAGTTCACTGGTAATTTTAGTGGGTTTTGGTTTTTTATTTGGCTATTAGTCCTAGTTTTCTTACAGACCAGATGTGGATCTCACCCGTGTAATTTTATAGCAATGTCACTCCTAAACTAAACAAATTTCCTTCAGATATACATCCAAAATCTAATGTGAATCATGATTACTTGTAGAGGCATATCATGTTATATTAATCCATGTTATGGTTCAGGAGAATTATATCACTCCTGAGCTGTTCTCAGAGAGTCAAAATTCAATTGCAGAGATCAGATTAACAGACTTCTCTGATTCCACCTGTCCTGAAAGTTTATGAGTCTAGGACTGGATGGTCACAGACTGATTAGACACCTTCTTAAAATTCAAAACAACAGTTTAGGAATTATAACAACCAAATCCCTGTTAAACCTAGTCGTATGTTGTTTAATAACCATATTCTAAACCCTTTGCAGCTTTTGTGTTAACGAGGAAAAATGATTTAGAAATGTCAGCAATAAACTTTTTCTGCATCTTTCTTTTATATCACTTGGGCATGTGGTGTTTAGAAGCATTCAATGCCTTTTTGTCTAGCAAAACATAGAAACATAGTTTTATACTGCTGTGAACACGTGTTCCTTGCTAACATCATCTCCAATACTAGATGACAGTATCTGGGGAGAAAAGTGCCCTTTGACCCAGAAATGGCACTGGTTTCAAGCTAATGTAAACATTTCAAATGGTAAGCTAGAGTTACAGAACTTGCATAAAAGTACTGTACAATCACCAAGAGCCAGGAAAATATGCATTTCCATGAGAGATTTAACTCTGTGGGGCAGATCTACACCTCTGCCAGGTGAAAAATGTGGAGAGAAGTAAAACTGAATTGTCTAAAACTTTTGAGTTGCATTCTTGAATATATGATTTTTTACTACGGTTTTCCTTGGTAAATATTTCATATGGCGGAGTAGCACAGATTTTTTAAGGCTATGTCCTGAGATTTCCATGTTCTTTCAGTAACACAATTAGACCCATAATTTTATTTGACAAAAAGATTACATATTTAAGTCATATAGAAAATTAGTAGCATAGTTAAGTTATAGAAATAATGGAATCTTGAAAAAGTCTAGGTTGAAAGGGACACCTGGAGATCATCTGGTTGAACCTTCTGTTGAAGGCCTGGCCTCAAATGAAGTTATCCAAGGCGCTGTCAAATGGAGTCTTAAAAAATGTCTAGTGAGGGAAATTGTATCATTTCTTTGGGAAACCTGTCTCAATGTTTACTTGTTCCCGTGAAGAGGTTTTTTTTAAAAACATCAAGATAGAATTTCCTCTGAAACAATTTGTACCTGTACTTATCATTGTGCTGGTGTCTCTTTGTGAAGAAAGTACATTAATCTTCTCTATAACTAACTATAAAGTGTTGAAAGACTATCATTGAATTGCCCTTGAGACACCTCTTCACTATGCTGAACAAACCAAATTTCTTTCAACTTTCTTCTAGTGTCAGGTCCTCCAACCCTCTTATCATGGTGATGATCCTCTGCTGGACCTTGCCCGACTTTTCAGTTTACCTCTTCAATTGTGTCATCTAAACTGGACAAAAAAAATACAGCTGTAGCCTAAAAATTGTTAATTAAATTTAAATCACATAATTTAATCTGCAGTTTTGTCTCTTTTGCTGGTGGAACCCTGGGTATAGTTTTCCTTCCCTGTGCAAGTTCCCTTATGTCCTCATAAAGCTTTGATTAAATGACAGCTGTGGAGCCCAAGATGGATCTTTGGACATAGCATATTGTGGAATTAGATTTCTGTGAATTTGGGGTCAGAAAATTAAAGAGATTCTCTGTATAAAGCCAATACATCTTACATCTTGCTGACTAACTTGCAGCACTGTTTTCTTATCTTCTCCCTTGGTGACAAAGTATTGGCTCTTCCAACAGCATCTGAAAAACTTTAGCTTCTTCCATCATCTAGAAAGTGGGAATTAAGAACCTACAAATGTCTGTGTACATATGTGCATGAATGGTGTTTGTGAATAATCAAAACCACCTGATAGTTCCAATTTGAATTACTTAGCTTGTGCATTTATAGGAAAATTTTGTGTTCAACCACAGAGAAAAAACAGAATGAAAAACTATGTACCATATCAATTCAAATAATGAATACTTTCAAGAATATACTGACCTGCTTAGAACTGTCTTGAGAACAGAAACAGTGATTAAGTATATTGAGTAAGCTATTCAATCAAAACTATTAAGTCAACTATAAAAGCCTAATTTTCAAATACCATCAAGGGCCTGAAGAACATACATCTATTCTCTTTCACTGAGAAAGCTCCCAGAGTACATCCTCAGAACAATATGATTTGCTGTCCTATACAGGAAAAGTGAATGAATCAAGCTGAAATATAAATTTACATTGAACAACCTATTCTGTCTATATTCCCATGTAGGTGTTCTTGGAAAGATCAAGGTGGCATACTCCATTCCAGAGCTTATGCTGGTGTTTCCAGAGTGAATCTCACTAATTCTCCAGCTGCATTTAGCTGCTCACAGGTAGTGTGTTGCAGATAACGTACTGCCTTATTCACAGCCATCTTGTGATACAGACAACTCCTCTAAGACCGTTTCCTCTCCTCAAGAGGAACCTTGACTTTATGGATTGTTGCCCTATTTGGATTGCTTTGATTCTTCTTTGACCTGGATAGTGTCTGACAGCTTTCTGTATTTTGTTTTTACTGTGGTACCTACTCATCAGGCCTTCATTATTTTTAAGATTTTCACCATGTTGCCTGCAGTATGCTTCCCTTAAGCTCTTAATGAATTGGAAAGCCTCAGGTTGGCAACACTGTTTATTTATAGAGGATAACAAGCAGCAATTCTCACTATCTCAAAGCTTCCAAAAATTCACTAGCAGGCAGTCAAAGTTGCCCTTTCCCTAATGCACAGTGGCTCAGCACACCTATGACAATATGGATGGCTTTCCAGGGAAATGTGAGGGAATAAGTATTCAAAAACTACCCACTCCTCCAAAAGAAAGAAGCAGTATGTAAAAATGTTAAGTCTTATGAGGAAATGCCAAAGTCATGATGTTCAAGCAAATGTTAATCACAATGCATTCCTGACATCTGTATGGTAAAAAACTTAGTGTATTAATGTAAACAAACATTTTTGTACAACATCTGCACTATGACCTATACAGTATTTTCAAGAAAAAAAAAATTGATTTTCTTTCCCCTTGATAATTTGTAGAAACACATTTTTTGCATATTGAAAATACTTCCAGTGTGTGAGGAGATGAGTTATTTTTTGTTAGTAGAAGAGCCTCAGAGAAGAAATCTATACTCTGAGTTCATAATCTAAAGTGTTAATGATAGTTAAAATGCTAAGAGGTAACAGGCGCATCTTAAAGAACTAATAGCTCACATCAGTCACATTAAGTTTGCTGTTCATATTTGTCAAATAAAGAGCTGGTTAGAAGTGAAGGCAAGTAAAATAGAGGAGAAATAAAGCTGAGCCAATGAAGAAGGATTTTTCATGGCTCCAGAACCACTGAACCCCTAATCTTTTTCCCCTGTCCAGCACGTGCATTTTTTCCTAAACCTCCAGCTCCTTGTTCAGTCAAATCCAGGACATTTTTCCAATTTCTTATCTAATAGGTCTTTCTCCTCTATCTCTGGCCTGTCATTTCCCATTTATATTCTTGGAACTGGAGCTTCTCCATCCAAATCTGCGTTGTCTGTCCATTTTCAATATATACCATGGCTTTTGCAGTGAGTCTCAGTTACCTTTTTAAAGCCTCAGTCTTTCATCAGCCTCCAAGAGTGCCTTCTTATCTTCCATTAGGTTTCTTGCTCTGCAGGACCCATGAGTTTCACTCTCATTTCCACTGTGCAGGATGTGCAAGGTCCCAGGGACAAGGGAGGGAAGGTGTATAAGTATTGTTCATCTGGTGGGAAGCTGGGAAAGCCTTTCTTTCTCTGTGTATTTTTACTAGCAGCAGATTTGGCTGCTAGTATCAGGCTAACTTGCATAGTAACTATTTCACCAGGAAAAACTCAACATCCGAAAGACTCATTGTATTAATTCATCTTTGACATAAGTCATGCCCATAAACGTAATTTGTGGAAACCATAAATGTGCAGTATTTCTCTTATGTACTCGAGGAACTTGGATATTTTGGAGAATGTTGTTCAGAAAACACCCATAGGGACCGTGAATACTCTGTGCCCTTTTAGAGTAGGTTGTTGTGTCTGCATGAGCTTGAGGAAATGCCAACATTGACATCTCTATACATCAGAGTTTGTCCATTTGGAAGATCAACATAATAAAAAATACTTCCCATGTGGGTGGTGAGACTCAGTTCATACTTGCAAAATGAATTATGTTAAAAAATAATAAAAATATCTGCAAAAATATACCAAACTCTACATAATTAATTTCCTCTATTACTCCTCTGCATTCTAGAAATAAATCACCATTATTATATTTATTTTCATTACAGAAAACCTGAGACAGCGTGAAGCTATCTGACATTTCAGAAGTCTAGTAGTACAATCAAGAATTGAACTCTGAGACCAAGTCCAACACTCAAACTAGTCAAAATATTATTCTTATACAACTTTTACTGGTTTTATACCAGCAATCTTCAATTATAAAGCAGAATTGTGGCCAAAGCAATAGCTGCTGGCCTAATGCTGTCCCTAGTAGAGTGGTCATAGGACTGGGGAGGTAAATAACACTTGTTCCATTTTAAACTGTTGATGCAGTCATACTCCTGTGAATTTAAAAGTGGAATCTAATCTGACTGTATAAAAAAGAGTGGCAAACTGTCTAAAGACCTTAAGGAGAAAGGTCAACTTTTTCTTAGTGTATTTTTTTCACAAATTATTAAGGAGAAAAGATCAGCATTTTCTTTATCTGTGAAAGAGGGTTTTAAAATCACTACTGTGGAGCATTCTGATCTAAACATGAATTCTGTTTTCTCACCATATTTTCATGCTGAAGCTCCTCTTCTGAATTGCTGTTAGCACTTCTAAGGTAAATTCATCCATATTACAGGTACCATTATGCAGGTAATTATCTTGACTCAGAATTAAATGTAATTATTTGCTTTTCCTTCTATGCATATATATAATGCAACCATTTCAGCATAAACCAGGTGATAATTAGTTTGATGTTTCCACAAGGTAAGCCTACATATTTTTATTTATTCAAATGATAATATTGTAATCTTCATTTCCATTGTAATAAAACGTTGGTGAATGTTAAGAACTGGCAGAATAGTAAAAGAACTGTTGTACCGCAGAAAGTAGGAACCGCAAATTAGGGGACTACAGTGTGTCAAATGTTTCCTTGTAGTAATCTAAGAATCCATATAGCACTAATGTGAGGAATTTCAATTTCTCATCCTGTGGTAATTGTATTTCAGTGCCATGCTGGGTGAAATTTCAAAGAAATATACAAAAAAACCTGAAGAATAAATTTTGAGGATGAGATTCAGGAATATGAAAATGCTTTCTCTGATTTGGTTTTGGTGATGTAATTCCTTTTCATAACTCACAGCAATAGTCAATGATGTAATGAGGAACGGTTCCTTCTTCATGATTTCTTTCTCCTTTTTGTCAAAGAAAGATTTTCCTTCAAGCATTTACTGTTCTTTAGCTCATTTAATCAATCTAGAAATATTTTAGGGTATTTTATTATTCTTGAATATAAAACATTACCCTTGCATGTCATATTTCTGCTGCTTTTAAACAACTTCATCATGAGTTAAATGATCTGCAAGCTGCAAAACAATAAAGAACTTGATATGCTATTTTGGTGGCAAATTTACGCAAAGCACAGTGGCAGTTAGTGACTAGAATGTCAAATATGGTATCTTTCATTTTAACACTAATGAGAGTCACATTGCCTAACTATTCTCTTTACTCATCACTATAAAACACTAACTTCCAGCTTTCTCTCTGAATGTAGTGGAATGATTAAGCCCTTTTGAGTGATTGTGGGGTGTTTGCCATTTAGTGGGCATGGGGCTATCCCAGAATGCTTGCAGAAAGACTGATATTACTTCTTTTAATGCTGAGTCTGCTGTGTTTATGTTGCAAACAAGGTGATGGAAATCAATATACCTATCAAAACATAAGATCTTGTCACAAATTTAATGACAGTGTGATAATCATGAAAATAAAGCCAGTTAATAAAAATTTTAAAAGGATCTATCATTCCTGAAATGTGTTTATTTTGAAGCTCAAACATTACAGGGAAACAGAATCAGAATCACAAGACAATTCAGCTTAAAGGGAGTTCTGGAGGTCATTTAGTATAACCTCACTCTCAAAACAAGGACATCTTTTGCTAGATCTGGCTTTTCACGATCATATTAAGATGACTTCTGGAAATCTCAAGGGATGTATATTCCAAAGCCGTCTTGGGAAACTGCTCTTGCATTTGATCACTTCCATGTCAAGAGCTTTTTTCTAATATCCAGCTGGAATTTTCTTGCAGTTCTTGTCTGTTGCCTCTTGCTTATTGCTGTGTACACCAGACACATGTCTGGCCTCATTGTCCACAAACCCTGTCTAAGACCAATTAGATTTCTCCTTAGTTTTCTTTTCAGCCAGGTAAATAAGCTGCTTTCCTTTGGTCTCACCAGGTTACAGTTCTCTGCTGATCATAATAGGCCTCCAGTGAATTCTCTTTTGTTTACTGGTACAGCTTTTGCACTAGAGGACAAAGTTGGATGCTTTATTCCAGATGTGCTCTCCACCAAGGGCTGAGCAAAGAACTATAATCACCTTCCTTGATGTGATGGCTGTGATGTTGTTAGTGTTGGCCAGTATGTAGTTAGCACAGTCAGTACAAACACAGATTTCTTACTCATGCTCAGTAGCAAACTGAGGCCAGGTCCACTAAGACCATCACGTCCTATTCTGTTGAGCTGATTTCCAGTCATTGAGTTCTGCAGGATACCAAAGACACTCTCATCTCAGTGTCTCCCGCTATACTTCCCAGTACTTCTACATATAGACTGCCAACTCACAAACTGGTTCATTTCTACCCCTCAAAGAATTCACATAAAATGACATTACCTCTTTATTGTTTGTGTTTGGAAGATGCATTTCTGAGAAGCAGGAAGGAAATAGAGAAGTGAAATATATGCAACATATAAAATGGTTATCACAACAAGTCATTACTACTCTGTGAAGAATGCTTTTATGTGCTTTGGAAGGACATTGCTAAGTAATTTCCCCAAATATACTTCATGTTTTATTGTTATTTTACGCAATATAAAAAATTAACATACAGCCACACAAAAGCTCTTAGATTCTAAATTGCAAGCATTACATTGTGAATGATAAATGAAAGAACTTTTCTTTCAATTGCCTGCTATATTCTCTTAAAACTTGAACTTCACTGTCAGCTCAAGACTCAGTTTGTCCCTAGTGAGCCTCATCTGTACATTTGTTTGTTTGTTTTTCACATGGTTAAATTTTTCTTATCTAATTTCTAATAAATCTTCTTTTATGGCACTCACTATCCAGTACCAGCAGCTTTTATGGCCTTTTATTTTAACACTCAGTTATTTTACAGTTCACTATCCAATTGACCTCTAACGGTTCCACAATACCTTGCTTTATGCACTTCTACTTACTTCAGTCTTTAACAAGTATAAAATCAATATATGGGTATGGTATTCAATTTTCTGAAGAATGTGCACACAGTGGTGTTGCCCACCCTCATCAAGCATGTTTTAAATTAGGGTAACTGTGTTAGAGATCTCATTCTCTTTTTTTTTTCCCCTTATCAAGGAATACCTAAAATACAACCATAAATGAATGCACTGCTATGGTAAACTGCATACTGACTCGCTTAAGCTTTTCTAACTTGCCACTCAGTGTGTTGATACTGACATATTTTTATTCCAGGAGATTGATGTTTGTATCTTAAACTGTTTTTCAAGGCGGAGAGACCTTGAGGAGGAGTACTACCATATGCATTTATTGATCCATGATATTGACATTTTTTTCAGTCTTCCAAACTCCTTCAAACGGTCACTTCTGTGATGAACTGACTCTCTTAATTAACATGGCTTTAGCCTTAAAGGGTAAAAGAGAATAAACAAACATGCCTGATCATTGAAACCTGCACATCCCACATTTTTTAGCATGCTTATTGGATGTGTTTTGGACTACTCTCACTAGCTCTTTCTAAACCAGACAATTGATTCCTGAAACACAGCACTGTAGATGAAACTGCACCAAGCCTTGGTCTCTTTGGTCTCCTCTAGCACAATCTCAACAAGGTTTATACCTTCATATACGTTGGCAGAACTTCAAGCCATGCCCTAGGTTATGCACTGTGTACTGTCAGTTTCATATTATCAGACCAAAACTCTGGTGAGTTGCAGCACAGTTGTCAGGTGTTTTGAAATAAAAATCCCTTGAAATAATAATTATGCTTTAGGGTCACAGGGTAGTCCCTGTAGAGGACACCCAGAGCAAAATGCTTCAGGAGCAATGCAGTGGGCATGAATAGCAAGTTATAGTTGGGGTTAGCACCTGCAGCATGGACATGAGACTGTGCCACATGAGTTGTAGACAAATTACCTTCCTTTCATCTCATAGTCTAAACCTAGAACTAAAGTACATGCTCAGGCTTCATAACTGACTTTCAGGTTGTCCCAGGCTTACATACAACACAATCACAAGTAAATGGCAATAATCCAATTTCAAAAATGTGGTTTGTTACATCTATGATAACTGCATATAGGAAAGAATTCTTTGCAAGCCAGAGTTTATGGTGAATCACCTGTGAAGCCAATTTTGCTTCAATTGTGGACATAAATTTATTGTATATAACCTGAATCAACAATGTATTTTAACGTGTCTTTTCATTGCAAACTATAGCAAATTACTGTATTATGCAGTTGTATGTCTATTCCCAGATTATTGCTCCTAATTGATTTTCACTTCATTGCCTTTTTTTTCTTTTTTTTTTT
>NDXB01001768.1:3972-14056 GCA_002631895.1 Agapornis roseicollis | reverse complement strand
TTTTTTTTATTTTTTTTTCTCCTTTTTTTTTTTTTTTTTCTTTTTTGAGTCTTAATTCATGACTTAAATGCTTGGCATTGACATGCTAAGAACTGCCACACACAACAGAGGAATGGTGCATTGTTATTCTGGTTTGGTATTAAAATACTAAGTAGCTTTTTTATTCTTTTCTTTTGCAGAGGAAAATGTCAAGAAAACACACTTAGCAGGGAAACCTCTTAGGTAAATTAAAACCTACCAAACATTATTTTTGCAGTCCAAACCTTTTTTAGAATATATTAATATCTGCAAATTTTTAAGCATTATTTATATTTTCACATGTCCTGGAACTTTGTAGTAGCATCTGAATAGATACTTTTCATTAGGAATTCCACAGCTAAATTTAATTATTAAAATAAGCATGTAAGTTTCCACAACACTAACTGAACTTAGAGAAATTTACTCATCCCATACTAGACATTAGGTCAGGATCAGGTAATTTCTCCGTCTTTGGCTTCAATCAAAGCCAGAAGCACTCTGACAGCAGCTTCTGAGGCAGGGGCAAGCATGGTTATTTTTGTTCTGAACTAATAGTTACTTAAAAATATTTTTTTTTTTACCTCCTTTGTCAGGGAACATGGATTCAGGTGATAGGTAAGTAACAAAGCATTTTGCAAGCTGAGGGAAAGAAAGTAAAATAAATAAGTTGTCTCTTGAACATACTCATATTTCAAATGCGTTTGTATGGGTTTTTTAATGACTTAATAAAATTACCTTTCTAAAACTGTGAGGTCTGTACTTAGTTTTATTCTGTATACTTATATTTCTTTATGCCTTTATGCAAAACTATTTCAAACCCATGGAGATATTTCAACAGATGATAATGGGAATTAATTCATCCTAATGTGGAAAATAATATACTGCCTTTTTTGTTTTAATTATTTAATCAGATCTAGTGTTGTTACCATGGACCAAACCTCAAGAATTTGATACTCTCTTACAATGTTTTATAGTCTACTTACATGAAAAATGTATTTAGTAACTAGGAGATTGTCCAGTAGGCCAAATCCATATAACATTGCACTCCAAGAGAATTAAATCATTAACTTAAACCAAGAAGTCACAGCATGAAGATCTAACAAAGAGTGTTGAAAAATAGTATTATGCAATGCCACCTTGTGGATGCTTTATAGACCTTAAAGGAGTCCATACTGCCCTGTGAAGATGAAATTCTTAGAGGATGTGTCTAGTTTGCCTAGCACAAACTTACTATCCTTTCTACTGCTTTCTGGAAGCAGATTTTGGAGCAGAGTCCTCTATTTCTGTTTGGGTTTAATTCCTAAGGGAATGATCTGATTTATCTGTCACTAATGTCTGCATATGAATTACCTGCACAGTGTGTAGATGAGAGGGAGCTGAGTACTTTGGAGCTAAACAAGAAATGACCTAGTCTCATAGAACAGATCCATTCCCAGGTTCTTTCCATATGGATCTTCTGTGGATCTGTGGTCTCAAATTAGGATTAGGCAAACTCTCAGTGATGAAAATACATACAGAATAAACACAAATCATAAATTAAATTCAGTATATTTTGTTTTGTTTGTACCCATGATGTCCTTTTGCCTTTAACAATTATCTAGCAAAAAACCAGAAGCAAGTAGTTGGGCAAACTTGCTTCAAGCAAGTCTGAAAATGAACAAAAATTCATTTCACGAACAACTAAGATTACAGACAATGGGTGTCTGTAAGATATTTACACAAAGGACTTGTTGACTGTTTCCTAAAGCATACTTGATTATTGGGCATGAAAGTCTGTAGTCAGCTCACAAGCTAAAATAAATGCTATGAGTTGCAGTGTTTTTAAGAAGTATACATGAATTCAGGTATGCAGGGTACTTTACAGGAATTAAGAATGCACAAATTCATTTGCAGATGTACTCTAAATTCATAAAGGGGCTTGGAGAAGTAGTTTATAATCTCAGGAATTCTGTTTTCATGTCTCTATAAAATGATAATATTGGCCAAATTGCAATGTGTTTTGACATCCATGGATGAAAAACATTATTTCAGCAACAAATAAATGATAGGTAGTATCTAGGTATTGCATTCTTTTTCTCAGGAGTTTTATGAAAAGTGATAAATATATTTATATATATATATATATATAGCCTTACAGATGTAAAAAAAAAAAAATGGTCTATAGGACTTTTCTGCATTATCCTTTTTAGCAGGATGGAACTCTGTACTGGTATCTGGGTAATGAATATTAGGAATTTCTGGATTATATTATATAGCATATGGTTAAGTGAGAACCCAGGAGACACCACACACACCTTTCAAATATCTTAATAGAAAAGGTGGGGAATTAACATTCATACGTTAAGTTTGATCAGACTAGGAATATGCATATGTACTAATGACCACCTCTTTGGTTAGCCAGGTTCATTAAGTTTTCTGATGGATGGTATTCTTTTAATGAATGATATTTCTGATACAATTATGTTGTAAAATTATATGTATTAATCCATAAGATTCTGTCCTTCACTTTCAGATAAATAACTTGTCATTTGTGTCTGTCAGGGAGCCTCAGGGCAAGGATATTTAAGCTGTTGGCACCAGTGGCATGGTAAAATCATCGTATCAAACATAAGCAAATTTGCCATATGGAACTAGAAGTATAGTTTTCATGCCTGTAAAAAGCTGAAAGGTTTCAATAATTTTTAATATTTTATCTTGTACTCCTTCATCCATAACTGTTGACAAGCAATGACAACATTTGCTCAATACTCCAAAAAAATGACATTGATATGGTGAGTTGGATTGAGAATAGTGATGTTCTCTAAAAATGTAGATACTGCTCTTTGAAGGCTGCTAATTTTTCAAGCACTCAGCCACAACTTTCACTTTTCTTACTAAATAAGTTGACCTATATAGTGCCTTTATACATGCTGGAGAGATTGGTAGTGTTCTCTTGCATGAATCTGTAAATAGCCAGAGAACTGTGAACTTTGGGGTGATCATCTGATAATCGGGAAACTTCTATTATGCAGTTATTTGCCATGCAATGATACCCACTTGTGGGGAAATGCTAACAGTCATTCATTGTACTACTGATCATGGTTTCCAGAAAAGCTATCATCTTAGTTGTGGCAAAGCTGCAAATGATATTTCAGTTCATGAAATATAGATGCTGAAAGACCTTCCAGAAACAGAAGTTATCAGTGATAAAGTCTAGCAATTAATAAAAGTCTAATACACATAAGGTATATACATATCTTCAAAAGTTCTCAAATTACAATACAGACCAGTCAATATCTCAGCTGTCTTCTGAGACAGGCATATTATTATTTTTATCTGAAAGAAAAGAAACATGAGATATCTAAAGGCATTAACTTCCCAGGCTTTCCAAAGCTTTCCTTCTCTGTGGCAACATATCCTGGTTTTGTCTGGGATAGAGTTAATTTTCTTTCTAGTAGCTGGTGTATTGCTGTGGTTTGGACTTAGTATAAGAATAATGTTAAGAATATATTAATGCTTTTAGTTTTTGCTAAGCAGTGTTTATATTAAGTCAAGGACTTTTTTGCTTCTTATGCCATGCCAGAGAGAAGGCTGGAGGAGCACATGAAGCTGGGAGGAGACACAGCCAGGGCAGGTGGCCCTAATTGGCCAAAGGAACATTCTATACTATATGATGTCATGCTCTGTATATAAAGTGGGGAGAATTAGCCCAAAGGATTGATTGCTGCTCAGGGACTAGGTAGGCATTGGACAGCAGTTAGTGAGGAATAGTATTGTGCATCACTATTTTTGTTTATTTGTTTGTAGTTTTATCTCTCTCCCCGTTTAAATCTCCCTTTTCAGTATTAGTATTAGCATCAGCATTAGCATTAGAATTAGCATTAGCATTATATTTTACTTTATTTCAATTATTCAACTGTTTTCATCTCAACCCATGGATTTTACCTTTTCTCAATTATTCTCCCTTTGCCAGCAAGGTTGTGGAGGAGAATTAGTATGGCAGCCACATGGTACTTAGTTACCAGCTAGGGTTATAGCACAACACAAGAGCAAACTAAGTTGGAATGTCTGAAAAGTTTTCAAACATGAATGATTCCACTTTCTCTCTTTTTTGGCAGCTGACAGTTTCAGGTTCTGACAACTTAGTCTGAAGAAGGAAAAAAGATTGGCTAAGAACAAGAAGGCATATGTCATTTGCCCCCATCTTCTTACCATCATAACTGTATGACTTCTTTTCACTGAAAGAAGACTCAGATTTTTTTTCCTTCTATCTATATTAAAGAGCTAATAGTCATAGTAAGGGAAATTATCTTAAACAGGGAGATTTCTGGGGTTTGAAATTTGCATTTTCACCCACCTTTCCTATCATGCAGGCTATGAGTGTATAAAGGTGATTTCACTTCTGTTATAGACTTTTTTATGGAACTGGAACATATACAGTAAAAATCTAGATCTGTTGTTTTGGTAACAAGTCAAGAGGCAAAAAGATGTTAGACCAAAATAATCCAAATATAGATATGATCAAGTTTAAAGAAGAAAACTTCTTGGGCCATACATTTTTTGCAAATAGGATGTGAGAATAAACTCTGACTAGAACCATGTTCATTACACTTGAACAAACAATAGTCTTAAGACAAAGGCAATATTAAAAATGAAACACTGCTAAAGCAATATTTTTCTGCTTTATATGAATGAAATAAATGACATTGAATTCCCTGGGAACTCTGCAGTTGGTGAGGAAGTGTTATTTCCCAAGGAAAGAAGTTCTTGCTTTAGCTCATTAACATAGGTAAGGCAATATATAGAACTCATATTTATCAGAACTAAATTCACATTTTATCTATTAAAGTGATCTTAAAATATAATTTGTTTATAAATAAAAAAAATCTGTATCGTTTAGAAATCTTTATGGAATACATTCCAGTGTATTAGGTTTTTCTGTGAAAAGACTATGCTTTCAATATCTAATTTCCATTCCCTCAGATGAGGCTTAAGGATTAGAAGAAAGAATTTCCTAAAAAACTTGTGAAAATAATGGAAATAGGAATGTCCACCTCATCTCTGCCTGATCTGAATACCTAGATATTGTGAATTTATATGCAAAAAAACCCCACACACAACGGGAAATTTTGCTTTGAAGGACTCTCTAAATACTATGATATCAAAACTCAATGATCTGTGAGTCTTGTGTTCACTCATTTGGGTTTTCTAAGTATGAGAACTTCCTATCTATCTCATCTGAAGAAAAATAGAAGTCTGAGAGGTACCAAATTGGCCCAAAATCACTAAAGCAGTCATACAAATATTTTAGAATATATTTAATTTTGCCACTGTCTAGACTCCTGAAAAGTCATTTTCTGAGGTGTCATATGGGAACTGTTGCTACATATACTGATTTTCTGAGGAGATTCCTTGGCTCTGCAGTTGGCTGCATTGGTTCCCTGCTGACTGAAAAGGATTATCATATAGTTGAATATGGCATTCAGAAGCTCTACACAGCCCCTATTCTGATGGTATTCTGAAGCTATTCTAGGGTACCACAAGAGACAGAATGACTCTTAAGATGCCTTCTCTGCAGGGAGCTAAATCACTTCAAGAAATAAAGCATACTTGCTAGTTCATGTTCAACAGTATACATTTTGTTACATTTAGCTGGGGGACAACATACACTTTTACATCCTTGCCTGCATTCATTTAAAATTGATCATGTGAACTAGCACGATGGACAGTTGGTTCCAGTGCCACTTAAGAAGTATTAGACATGTAGTAAAGATAGGCATTGCAGGGCAGCTGGAATGAAAGAGCTGTAAAAATGATAAAACCAATAGAATAGCATCTGTATTAAATTATTTTATTTTATTTTATTTTATTTAGAAGAAGCCTGTGAAAAACATTTCTGACAAAAAAGCAAAGTCCCAGGCACATTATGTTCTCTGGACAAAATCTTGCAATAACATAAGAAGTAAAATCCCAACCAATATTACATCTCTTAGGATTGAAATGAACTTACTGCTCATTATTCACAGAGACCAGACTGGCTTATTGAACCCCAAAACTCAGTCAGTGTCTGCAGATAACTTATTTAATTTGCTTTGCTCTGAAATATAGAAGTCTTACATTAATACTAACAATGAATGTCCAGTAGACTTATTTTGATTAAGATTTAATATTTCCAAATCTGAAGGCATACAATAATGTAAATAATAATAATAATATAAAAAGTAATATTTCTCAAATTTGTGGGGTTTTAGAATTATATATATGTGGATTATACAGGTTTAAGATAAGATCTATATTCATGAACTGCCTAACATTTTTAAATTTCTACTTTGATCTAAAGTTTGGCTTGAGATAAGGCTGGCTGCTCTTGCCTCTTTGTGTAATCATATAAGTGAGTTTTATCTTGGAAGGGAACAGCCATCTGTGTCTCTGTATGAATGTCTGGAAGGACTTGTTCCTCCACATAGCTGGTGTGTTGCTGAGTATCCTAAAGGTCATTTCCAAAGGAATATTGGGAGCTCACCCCTCCAGACCAGCACGTGGGTGACTGCTAGTAATGCAAATTAAAATGAGTTATAATACTGCTTATGTCATTTCAGGTTTTGACAGAGTCTTGGGTTTAGCAGTAGCAGTCAATTTTTCTCCTTCTTAGTAGCTGATGCAGTTCTGTGTTTTGACTTTTGGCTTGGGAACATAGCTGATAACACCAATGTTTTTAGTTGTTGCTATGGACTTTCTGAGTCTCATGCTCTGCCAGCGAGAAGGGGAGGCCGGGAGGAAGCAGAGACAGGACACCTGACACAAGCTAGCCAAAGAGGTATTCCATACCACTGCAAATCTTCTGAAGATTCCTTGACTCAGATTACTTTCTAGTAAATCACAAACTAAATGAGAAGAAGCAGCTACCTTTGTAGTAGAATATCAATGTAATATGCAACTTGATTCTGTCTGAAAGATCCCCTTCCTCCACTAAAAGCAGCCTATTCCTTTTTTCCTTTTGACCAGAGGAAAGAACTGGTTTACATTGGTTTACAGGTTTTGGCTCATGTTACACAAGGTGCAAAGCTTATAAAGGTACCTCCACCATAAAGATATCATCTACTCTGGCTGATGAAAGCATATTCTATGGATGTGGGCTGTACTATTAATTACTTTACATTATATGAAAACTGTGATGTATACATGTTGATTGGGGTAAGTAGGATGATGGCTAGTCCTTCTGTCAACAAGATGGTGGGACAGACTGAAAGTGCAGAGTTTCAAATAAGAAAAAGTGTTGGCCCCCAAAACACAGAAGCAGATTATTTGCTTCACTGCCATGATTTTGTTGAACTGAAAAAACGACAAACAGCTCCATGGTGTTTGGAAGAAAACTTTAAAATTTGGGGGTGTATGCGAACTTTTTTGAGGCAGGTGTGTGTGTGTATTCATGCATTTATACAAGTCTGTAGCCAAATTTTTTGTGCTTATGTTGAGTAACTCAATAATATTTTAGGGAAAGCTTTCTTATAAATTCTTATAATTCTTTGCTGTTTTCTCTTTAGCAAGTCTACTATGGACAATTACATGTCCACTGAAGAATCACTTTAAGAAATTTGAAGTTCGATCATTAAAGCATGAAATAGAAATTATGAGCTTAATTTTTTTTTGTTCAGTTCTCAATGTAACTCTTTTGATGGAAATTCTATGAAAATATTTAATACTAGGGGGGTTAAAACTAGATGATCTTAAGGTCCTTTCTAACCCTAACTATTCTATGATTCTGTAATTCTATACGACTGCAATCTGTTTTATTCATTTAGTTCAGATAAGTGAAAAAATAGCTAAAAGGTTACCTTTTCTTTGTTAAATTCTCTACATTTAACTCTCTTCTCAATTCATTCACTTCTTTCCCAAAAGGTATTTAAAGAACTCTAGGAAACCTCAAATTGTTATAGAAGTTTGTAAACCTCATAGGTCATGATCTAAAGTTGACTTTAGGAGGTAATCATAATTTCCAACATGACTCAGTAAGCCTATTCCTGAAGCCCAGACAGAAATAAAATTCAGTGTTTGGATTTCTTTACAACAGAGACAATTGTCTGCATCCAGTTTTTCAGAGCAGTTGCGCATAAAGCTATTCACACCTGCAACTTGAGGAATATGTTCATTACCTCAACTTTGTCTAATGGACTCAATTCTCTTTGGCACAGTGTAACCATTTGGAATTATTTTAAGTGTGAAAACTGCATATAGCTATTAAATTGGTATCTTTTTGTGTGATTTCACCAGCTTGCATGAAAAAACTGGCTGCTTATCATGGGCTTCATAAGAGCTATTTCCATTTTGATATCACAGGATTTACAGAGAAAAATACTGGATTATAGTTTTAGAATGTTTTTATGTAGCTTTTTACTTATATTTAATGTTTCAATCAGTTCCCAGGTGTTTGAAGCTTGACAATTCTGTGCATCAACAGAATAAGATTGCCTTTGTGTCATCTTTGTGACTCTGTAGCTAAAGTAGAGACCTTTCCTTGTAGTGTTGAGCTATAGCTTGGTTTATGAATTCATATTTTGGCATAAAGGTTATTCACCTACAGCCAGATCTCCCAGCAATGTCTCCTGTTCGTTATAACTTGCCAGCTGTAACCATGAGAGTGTTTGAATTCATGGAAGGTTTAGAAAGAAGTAACTGCTGGATCATGGAAGCTTTCTCTTAGCACTGAAATCCTACCATTGCTGAACGTTAAGGTGTTCTGAGAATATAAAATAGGCGCATATGTCATGAAATGGTTTCTTTTTACTAGCATCCTCTTGAACCTTGCCACACTACTAAGACTGAAAAAGATAAGCAGAGACCATGAAAATGAAGAAAGTCCTTCAGAGTGGTCCTGAGCTTTTGGGTTGTACTGTATATTACTCTCAATTCTAAGAAATTTTACATTGCATGGGTCATTCTGACAAGAACTCAGTCATAACTGACAAAAAGAAAAAAAGGGAAAAGAAAAACACTTGAAGTCTACATAACAGAAAGAACGGAAGAGTGAAAAAACCCCACTGCATCTTTTTTGTTTGCCATTTTGGCCATAGGAATGACTTTGGTTAAAAGGAGAATAAGCCCTAGTGTCTTTTTCAGAAAGTTCTTGCATATTCTCATTCACTGAAATTTAGTAAGCAATTCTATTCCCAGGAAGACTGGAAAAAGAATTCTTTAAAGAGAAATTGGACTGCTGCTCTGCCAGATTGCACCTCAACTTTAGGAGGTCAAGGGGACATGGCTCTGAGAGCTAACAGATGTCCCAGGAGCTGCTCTGCATATTTCTGCAAGGGGACTAATCTGAGGGAAAGTCACAGATACTTCTCTTCTTGAAATATCCCCCAGATCATCTGGCAGGATTCTTCATGGGGTTTGTCATTACATTTCTCAATGTGAGAAAATCCTGCTGGATTATGAGATCATTATTCTATGAATCAAAAGTACAGGATTCCCAAATGAAGAGGAAGTTATGGATTGCTTGACCATTTTTGCTGAAAGTATTTACCATCTGTGTTAGATTATTTAGGCAGCCAGATTTGCAGTTGGTTTTACTTGGACAGCAAAGGTTGGCAGGATTTTTATATATATATAAAAAATAATATTATGTTGTGTAAAGCTGCCTTCTACATACTTCAATCTTGTACCAATGTACATTTTATTTCACATGTTCTTTATATACATAATTTTGATACAATTAGGCTTAAATGTAAAATGCCTCAAGAAACTTTATTATTTGTATTAACATTGGCCTGCAACTAAACCATATAAAAATTACAAGTTTACATTGTTTCTCATGCCCTGATCTTGAAGGCAATTCAATTTTCTTGGGGTTCTTTTGCTTTTATTTTTTTTAATTAGCTGTTAACACCACACATTTCACATCAAGGTATTAGTTATTGTCAAGTGGTTTTTTTGAAACACCAAGGTCCAAAATATTAAAAGCCACTATCAATGAGGGTTTGGAAACAAAAATACACATTCAGAAGACTAAACAGGAGGTAGCACTATATTGTACCTTATATACAACAATGTTTTAAAACATTTTTTGTTTTGTCTTTTTTTTTTTTTT
>NDXB01001767.1:58715-88960 GCA_002631895.1 Agapornis roseicollis | reverse complement strand
CCCTTTTTTTTTTTTTTTTTTTTTTTTGGAGATATAGCTGTGAAAACATGCAGAATTTTCTGCTTTCCCATACTAAAACTTCCTTGGCCTCTAACACCAGAACTATTCATTCCTTGGAGAGCAGAACACACTAATAAAATATTTACCATCTAGGAAAGACATTGGCAGTGTTTTTCATACCATCTACATTTTGACTCCAGGACTTCTCAAGAGCTGAGTATGGGTGCTGCTTGGACAACTTTCAAAAACTGGGCAAAGAGTGCTTGACATGCCATGGGAGGTGAAGAGTCTGTGAGCAGAACTGTTACTTATCCTCACCATCCCAGTGCATCCCGCACAATATCTGCAGCCTGGACATGACATTCCAGCTCTGATAAAAGCATCCTCCAAAAGCATTAATTGTTTCTAATTTGCAGTGCTGAAACTCTGTTAGTATGTCAGTCACTTTGTTTCATCCTGAAGAAGCTCTGTTTCCATAACATAGTACCTGTGGCACTTTACTTTGTACTGTGGCTCACTCCCTGAGCTCAGGATGTGTACTTGGCATTTGCTTGCTGCAGGGCTGGCATCTATCCTACCTAAATAACTCCAGCTGAAAACTGTAGCATCTGAAGAACTGATCAAGGCCAGAAGTACCAAACACTGTCATTATGCTGTTTTTTAACAGCACATTATGCTGCTTTTGGCAATTCTTGTGCTGAAAGTTCAGTATAGTGCCTATAAATGCATGTATATGATTTCTGCTATGCTTTTTTTTTCTTTCTTTTTTAATCCTTATGCTCAAAAATAGCAAAAATTAATTGTGTGTGGTAGGAGAGAGCAACAGTACCAAAGTACATAAAAGCCTTTAGTTAGCCAAGACAAAGTTGCGTAAGATTATTTACACTGGTGTTCATATTGAATATTTTGGTATTAAAAAAAAAAAAAGTAAACTCACAAAGGTTTTTCCCAACTTTAACTACATGTTTCAGCTCTATACAGTCAGCCCAGAAAAAGTTACATGAATGCAACATGCTTTCAGTGGAAATAACAAAGCATAGAAAACTTCAGTATCAAAATGATGGATCACTTGAGTGATTAATTTATTCTGAGTAGAAAAAAATATTTTTCAGATTTTTTTTTCATAAATATGCTTGAAACGTGGCTTCCTTTCTTTAGAAAAAAGTAGCTTCTTAAAAGTAGCACAAACCTTCAGGAAAACAGTAGCACTAGAAAGGTCAGGCAACTTTTTTTTCCAGGCCTCTACAGACTCAAGGTGCCTGTGCTCTGAGACTCCTCTGCCTCAGGGAGGCTTTCCCAGCTCTGCTTTGCTGGGTAAATCTGATAAGACTGTGGGTTGGATTGACAGGACTGCAGGCCATGAAGTGCAGCAAGGCTGTTCTAGCTGTCTCCCAAGCACAGCTGAAGCCTGCAGACACTACTGCTGTAGCGCAGCCTTCAGCATCAGATTGCTAGTCAAAAGCAGAGGAGCATCAATGGAATACGAATGACTGTTTTGGTGTCACTTTGCCAACCTGATCTTAAGACTACAGCCTTTCCATGAAGGACTTCTGTCTTGTTTCATTAAAATCCTTTCCTGCACTGAAGTTTGTTCTCCGCGTACACAACTGCTCCCATTTTTTAGGACATGGCAATGCCTACCACATGAATAGAACAGAAGGTACCACAAGCAGAGTGTGGAGCAGGTTCCTGGCTAGCAAACAAGAACATTCTTCACTTGCTTTTTCATTTGCAAAAGATTGACACTGATGAGAGCTCTCAAGCCTCTGTTATCTCTGGGACTGATTCCTGGTGAACAGACAGCAGCAAAATGAACTTTCCAGGGTGTCTGAATATAAAATAAATGTGGGTTGCATAGACTAGAGAACAGCACTATCCTACTTATCTTGTTATGACAAAACAAGTTAGTATATTTGTCATTCTTTACTTGATAAATGGAAGCATCATTTATCAAGAAGACACAAGGGATATGTAAGGACATAACATAATTTTCTTCCATTTCTCAAAACCATCTAAATNTAAAATAAATGTGGGTTGCATAGACTAGAGAACAGCACTATCCTACTTATCTTGTTATGACAAAACAAGTTAGTATATTTGTCATTCTTTACTTGATAAATGGAAGCATCATTTATCAAGAAGACACAAGGGATATGTAAGGACATAACATAATTTTCTTCCATTTCTCAAAACCAGCAAATCTAAATATCTTATCTGGAAGCAAAGCATAGTCTAAAATTAGAAAAACAAAGACTGCAGAAAGGTTTCTGGACTTAGTTTTCTAATTAAATAATGGGAAGAATGGAGAATGGTTCCCTCCATCCTTCCTGTTCTCCTCTATGTCTAACTGTCAGCAGGTAGATGGACAGTTGTAGTTAAGAAACTGCTGAGTTATTTATGAAAGAAACTGAACTTCAATGTTAAAGTAATATAACATGGGGGGGATGTGTATGTCCCAGGCTTGCTTGAATGATGGCAACATATCTTGCTTTCACAAGTGGGTATATCCTCTGAATTCACAAATGAAATTGAATCCACAAATCCAAACCTGTGCAATCACTTCTTTCATCCTCTTGCTATACACATTTGCTCCCTTAACACTCACCATCCTCAGCTGGAGCTGCAGGCATCCTATTGCCTTCTTTGCAGTACATTCATGCTAGAGGCAGCAGCAGAAATAGGTACTTCTGATTTTGCCTATGTGCAGATGGTGACTCAAGCAAGCAGACCTGGAAGCTGCCATCTCTGGCCAGCACACACATATCACTTTGAAGCAATATGGCTATATGGCTATTTCATAAAACAAAATACTCTGGGAACCACACAGGAGCCTACAGCAGAAATAAAACAGAAGTTATGTCCATTTGGACTGAAAAAAACCCAAACCACTTGGCTCCTTAATGCAGCCCAAATTCTGAAGAAGAAGTCAATCCTGGTCAAACTAGCCGGTCTACAGGTTGAGCTTTGGTATTAGAGATCAGGAGTTCCGTTACCTATGTTGGTCCATGAAGGGAAATGTTCATCAGTTCTACTCCCGAGACTTATGTGTAGGAAATCCACAACAATAAAGTACAGGATTTATAATATTCATGTTATGCAGCTATCATAAAGATGAGGTGGTTGCAACAGAAAGACTGGGCTGGAGAGAAAAATATGATGACTTCTAGAAAGCATAATTAGGAAACCTAAAATCTCAAGGAACACATTAAAAAAAAACCAACCTATCATTTGACTGCTACTCTGAATCTTCTGACTGTACTAAAAAAAGTCACACAGACTCCTTTGCTGCTCCTTTTTCTTCAGCAGAAGTATGCAAAGTAGCTTTAAACTTATCTCTTATCTCTATGCTTGCTGTATCTGGAATTTTCCAGAGGAATTTGTCCAGCAGATGTTTTTAACTAGAGTTGGTTAAAAACATGATGAAGCCCCAGCAGGGAAAATAAATAACTGTTGTGACACTAGGAACCCAGTTGTCATCATTAGTGATGATAAAAGATAATTGCCTGCCCTGAGCCGGAGTTTTCTGGTGGTCTCAGCAAAATATAAGATGGAAGAAAACAAGCTGGACCAAATTCAGGGAAGCATGAGTATTTGTTCATATACCTTTCAAATGACAACAAGCCATGATCAGTTATTAACCAGTTTTCAGTACCATATTTTAGGAGCACTTGTTCCTTTTTATCTGGAAAATAAAATATCTGGAAAAAGAAATTGCCTCTCATCCAACTGGAAAATAAAAATGAAAGGTTAGGGTGCTTGGACCTTTAACATGGAAAGTATTTACCTACAAATAGTTCTTACAGTGCTGAAGATAGTCACAGGGCAGGGAGGGAGAAGGAATTGGGCTCTCTTCATTCTACAAGGAATTTTGTAAAGAATTCTCTCAGTTTTCTCACAGAAGAAGATGATCTGAACTCTTAAAGAGAAAATAAATGCTCCATGAAGCCTCATGTGAACCAACTTCTTGTCAGAAAAGCCTGCTTTTCTACAGGCAACACTCTTAAAAGTTCCTATGGAACTATTTAATATAATTAGTTCCATCCAATCTGTAGCACTCCACCACTGATGTGCTGTTTTTGCAATACCAGAAGCAAAATTGAGCATGACTGAACTCTTTTCCTGCAATGTCATGTTGCTGTACAAATAGTAAGTAGCTTCAGGCTACAACATCATGCTGCCCTTTGAGTCCAGGTTAGCCTCTGTGGGATGGCTGCACTCTCGGGCCTCTTTGGAGAGGCAGTGAATGGACACTGTGGGTGGTAGGCTCCCACAGTGCTAATGGTCACAGAAAAAAATGAAGCCAGACATAGAGCAGGGAAGGAGAAAAAAGAAAGTAGGACCAAGAAGTGGAAATCTATTATATGCCCTCAAAGCTCAAAGGGAAAGTATAAACAAAGGACTATTATTCCTTCTGTTACTGCTTTTTGCCTTTTTTTTTTTTATAATTCATTTTCTCAGTGTTGCTTTTTCTTTTAAACTTTAACTTCTTTCATCTTCCTGTCTCCTGATCTTTCTTTAGCAAAAAAATACCATGTTGAGATGCACTCAGGCTTAAAAATGATTAAAACAACCCCACTGTACTTGTCCTCCCAAGCGTCCCTTTGTGTGGAGGCACTTCTCTGCTTTCCTGCTGACTGTGGACTGGGGTGTTAAGCCAGGTAGCAAACATGTGGCATGTCACACTTCACTTCAGAAGGCATGCTAGCTCCTCCACTTGACCCCGAATCACCGCAGACTGTGGAGCAGGGGTGTCACACATCCATTCTTCAGGGAACCCCCAGCTCCCTGTCCCTGGCACAGGGAGAGGGCTGAGCCAAGCCTGCCTCAGGGAAGTCTGCAGGTTCATTACAAACAGAAACCTCACAACAATAAATAAAAGTGCCTAGGGATTTAACACACTTGGAGGCAAAGACCATGCTAACAGGCACAAGCCAGCAGTATTTTCTACAGAATAAGTGGCTATGGATACCTGGAAGATCAGGTGCACTGCTGAAACACCTCAGAGGGGCCTATTTGATACTTCTTGCTGCCTGTGCAATCAGGGAAGCAACACAGACATCTCTAGAGGACAACCAGATCCAGCCTCTCTAGAAAACTGATGTGCAATGCCCAGCAGGTACCTCCTCACCTGCCCAGACCTGCTACTGATCCCTTTCATGGCTGTGGCTGGGCGAGGAGAAGCCAAGCCTTTTAAAAACCTGACTTCTCTGAAGCATCCCACTTTGGACACCTACTCTTGGCAGTACTTTGATGATGATGAAGGGGAAAACTTCATATAAATGAATTTATCAGGTCAACAATTTACATCAGCAAGTAAGCAACAAGATTTTCAGGTATACAGTTTGCTTTTTTCCTCCATGTGTGGAGAAATGCTTGGTTTAGCAGCCAGCAAAAGGAGGGATGGATGTTTGGCATGCATTCAGAAGTATGAAAAGAAATGCAAGGAGTTAGAAATGCATACCTGACGTTTCAACTTACTTGAGAAGCACATTTTACTGTCTTAAGTGCAGAATTAGTTTCTGCAGCAGAGTTTCCATGAGATCCTATTATATCATAACCATTAAATTTACAGTACTTGAAGGAAGGCTTCCTTCTCTTCCTTGAAACACCTCCCAAGAGAACCTGGCACTGGAATGCTTGACTCAGTAAATACTTATTTTTGGTAGTATAGACTTTTTTCCAGCAAATGTGTGACCTTTGGTTACTTCTGCAAAAGAAGAAATTTGGAAATATCTATCTGCATGGTATTCTTTAATAGCCTAAAAAAAACCCCAAACAAAAAAAAAAAAAACAAACCCAAAACCCACCCACGAAAATTCCCTAAAAGGAAACTTTGAAAGCTACTAAATTTTGTGAGTTATCAGAGTGTAATTTAAGAAATTCACAGAAGGGATCACTTTCCAGGTAGAATGAATTATACATTATATATTATACAAGCATGTACATACTGGGAAAACTTAGTTTGATTAACCCAGTAACCCTGTCCCAGGCAAGATAACCTTTCAGAAAATACCTTCACTACACAGAAAGTAGGACCTCAGCCAGAAGGTGGACTCATAAGAATAGGCTTTAAATAGTCAGTAAAGCCAAAACTGCTGTTAATGTGTGCTTCTTCATGAGTTCAGACAAAGATGTATATATTCCAATACACACTAAAGTAACTATCGCCAAAGAAGCAAATACTTGGTTGCATGATATTGTTATCACATGGGGCCATTAAACAAACTCTTAATTTCAAAAACTGTAATCTCAAAAGAGGAAAGAGCCCTCAAAACAACTGTATCCAGAGAGATGGACTTACTTTACAACCTAACACATGCCAGTGAATGGTAATATTAATTTCATCCTTTCAGTCTAAGAATGGCTGCACTTTCCAAGGACATTGTTTCTTTGCATTATTTTATCACAAACACCCCAGTTAGGTAACATATAATCTCTTCCTATTCCCACTGTCATCCTTTAAAAGCTTAATTTAAAAGTCTGATCTGAAGAGAATTGTTTGTAAACAATTGTCAACAATTCTCTTCTTCAATGGTTTGACCTCTTTTCCTAGGTATCAAGTCTCACAGTTTGCCTTTCAGTCTTCACCCTGTGAAGCTCCTTTTAGGAAACATTGAAGTAAAGAACAGAAAGAGAAAACTCCACCAAGCTCTAGACCAGCTTAATTTAAAGGACTTAAGTAACTGAAATAGGGTGGTAGCTTTTCTGATTAGTCTTAAGAAAATACTGCAGGCTTCCCAGAGTACAATGCATTCCATCCCAAAACCATAAAATTTCAAATGAATCTTCATCCATACAAAGAACAGATGCTGCATTATGGACCAATTCTTAATACTTCCCACCATTGCAAATTTGACAGTGACCACCATGACTAGCTGAACTGGATTTAGATTTAGGATTTTTCCAGTGGGTAGAGTAAAACTGCACTGACTGATGAAATTTTACCCTCAGAAATGTCAAGTTATACTGCTCACAGTAACAGCATCTTGGCCCAACTCCACATGCCAAATAAGACAATGAAGTTAACAACATCAGGGTAATATTACATTTATGGAAACAGGCCACCTGATGAATGATACATATCCGAATTTCCTCAATTCCTTCCAAAGAATTCATGAGGAAATGTAAAAAGACAAGGTCCCTATGTGAAAATAAGTAAGACTGTAGGTTAAATAATTTTAAAGCACCATAGCTATCTTAAGAGAAGGCAAGAGAATTGACTGGAATCCATTACACTGTAAGGAGTGGGCACACCAATTTCAAGTTACTACTTTCAGACTAGTACACATAACAGGACAAGAGGGCAAAGGTAGAAATTAAAGAAAAACAAATTCCAGCCATCAGGAAGCATTTTTCACAGGAGAATCATAAATGTTGGAACGCTCTATCAAGTAAGGTTAATGAGGCTAACAGCTAGCAGCCAAGGAACATAAAATTAGATGGCATCATGGGTGGATGACAAAAAGGAAGCAATTTCGTAATCATCCTGAAGGCAAGAATGCTTCCGATGCTCTTTACATATCAATGTAAGTACAGACCCACATTTGCCTTTCACTTACATCTGCAAAAACCAATAAGTGCCCCTAGTAGAATTACACAGCATCAGTGACAGGATAACCTAGTCCATGGGTTTTATGGAAGGTATGTTAGAAATGAGAAAGGAAGGGTTATTTTTCCTTAATTGGCTATGATTTAAAAACTAGATTCATTTTTCTGATTTGCTGTAATTTGCAAATTTCTTATATTCACTTACAGTTTTATACAATTAAGCAATACCTAAGAACTATGAGAAAACTTTTTCTTGAAACTGTTCTCATGAATTTCGCTGCATCACTCTGACTTGATGCTGCATGACATTCTGATTATGAATCATGTAGGAAATTTCCATCCAACAAATTCAACACAACATGTCTTAAATCAGTTCAAAATATATATTCTAAGTGCCAAATGAAATTTCAGTTAAAGAGATGTGGGCTTTTGGTGATTCCCTATATTGAATGACTCTTCAGCAGCTATGTAAGTTACATGGAAGAACGCTTAACATTTTACTGATGTCATGAAGACGGGGCACAATAAAATAAAGTAAAATCTAAATTAAATGCTAAAATGGAAGTGATGAAAATACATTTTAGCACTGGCCATTGTAAATTCTTATCCCCAAACAAAGAAACCTGGGGCACAGAGAGTAAGAGGGACTCTTTCTGTAAAGAAAGCCTGCCTCTTTCTGGGGCACAAAGAGTAAGAGGGACTCTTTCTGTGTTATTTGGTTCTCCGGCAAGAGGGTTTTGATAATCCATCAGTTCAACATGCAGTCCCAGTACCACACTTCAATGAGAAGAGAGAATACAACATTTAGCTGTATAAACTGAGTAGTACTGGACAAAACCAAGGCCATCTAGTTTTTTTCGGTAAGACTAATGAAGTGCTTGGTCAGTTGTGTCTGACAATTTCAAGTATAGGTGGAAGAAGATTTAGAGAAAAGCCATAGGGAATGATCAAAGACTTGTAAAAAAGAATTCTTTAGTGACAAATTGCAGGAGGCTGATCAATGTAGCTTCATAAGAAGAAACTGAAAAGGGGTTTAAAACAATTATTTCATCAGATACTGTCATCAGCATTGGTGGCAAACATCATGGACATGCCATTCTCCCAGCTCCAAGTCTGGGTTTGTAATGCTCCAAAATGGGTTAAATGCAACAAGATACATCTGTCTCTCTCTCAGTACCTACATAATGAAACCAGTAATGCTGAGCTCTTTTATCTACCTTGCAAAGGTAAAACAAAAGCTCAAACACAGATTTTAAAGCTAGATCAATGTGGTCTAACATCTGTGTTTGTTTATTGCAAGAATAATCAACTACTGGAACAACTTAGCAAGGGCTGCGACAGACTTTCAGACACTGGAAAAACAAAAAATACAGATAGAATGTTTCACTAAAACTGGCACAGTAATTCAAATGTGAATTAAATTCAGGAAATTCTCACAGCCTTCATTATAAATATTAGTCTTGCTTTATTCATTCCATGTTTTTCTTTACACCAATATGCCCACAAGAATCAAGTGTACTCTATTAAACTGACTCTACTTTCAACTGGTGATAGGCAAGGACTGCAAATGAGAGATTAAAGACCTAACAGTTTAGTGCTGTAAGTCTTACATAAGGAAGTATAATGTAGTGAACTGTCATAGGACTTAAATGAAAAAAAAATTCCCAGCTGGCTGCTCATATGATCACTATTTAAGTCAAACCCCAGCCACAACTTTACTGGTTGATAACAAATGTAGGTGACCAGTGGGGAATATAGTCTGACTCATTCTTCTAAGACTCTATTCAGAACTTCTGGTTCCTAGAAATTCAAAATTGACCCTGCTTGTAGTAAAACATATCTCATTTCAGACAGAGACATGACATACAACTGCAAAACCAGGAAGGCCAAAAGATGTATGCAGTGTTAAGTCACTCATTATTACCTGAGGGAGGCTTGAAAAGCAGAACTCCACTAACGATTAACATGAAACTCCAACTGTCAGCACACATGGGTAGCATTTCTATTAATTGTTACCCTGAACATTAAATANTATTACCTGAGGGAGGCTTGAAAAGCAGAACTCCACTAACGATTAACATGAAACTCAACTGTCAGCACACATGGGTAGCATTTCTATTAATTGTTACCCTGAACATTAAATCCAGTCAATCCTATTGTGTTCTGTTTCATCTCCCAGCAACCAACAGAAAAGCCTGAATGCTTACAGCTTGATCCAAAGCATGCTCAAATCCATTGATTTAAACGGGGTTTCTACAAATATGCTTTAATCTCACTTTAAAAACTGACTGAAAACATTAGACCATTTGATAGCACCAGCTTAAATTAGAATTTTCTGTTGAAAACAACATGCTGTTCTGATTAAATCTGGTGGCACGAAATGGCTCTCATAACAGTGCAGTTAATCATTACAAAATAGTTAAGCCAGAAAGTATTGTGTTCCTCAGACACAGTTATTTAGACTTAAAGAAATTGGTCACATGTCCTTAATAATTAGACAGAATCCATGTGATAATCTACCAAGATCTCACACTGCTAAGTCTTTATCAAGCATGCTGAATATACTCTTTGGAACATGTGATCTTTTGGGCATGTCTAATGCAGCACATAGCAATATAGCACAGAGATTCAAAAAGCAAGTCTCAAATAACCCACCCTGGGTACTGTTATCTGGCCTGAACAGTGTGTGTTGCAGTGCATTTGTATAATTTGCTAGAGGAACTAATTAGGAAAGCTCTAGCTGCAGAAACACAGGGCTTACTGAAAGTAGCTTTTATCTTGGCAAGGTAGCCAGCTTAGTAACCTGCAGTGATGTAAATCAGCAAGCAATAGCATGCTACTCTGAGTGTGGAAGGATATAACATTTCTTTCCCTGCTATTTTCAATGTTGAGAGGTGTTACAGATAATGTAATGCAACTGCAGTACGGATGTGCGTACTGGAGGAGAAAATAATTAATGGCCTGCTTATAGCCAACAGGGAGAACAAGTTCCCTCTCCTCCATGTGCTTGGCTAGATAATATGTAACTATGAGCATCATGTAGATTGAGGTATGGCTTACCTGCACCATGGTTGCAGGAAGAGCAACACTACTGGGGTGGACATGCAGCGAGTCCTGACTTGCTCACACTCCCTAGTTAGTCAGTATGGCTCTCATGTTGGGGTTATCTTTTACGATGATATTTGTGGCTCTGCTGTTGTAGAGGCTGATGGACAGTCTGACACTTATGCATGGAGAAGGAGAGCTGTGTGAGTGTACAGTGGCCAGCATTTCCAGATCCCCACAGGCCTGGTTGTCAGCTCTGTCCTGCAGCTGGACCCCTTAGGGAGCTGCTGTCTGCTTCTGCTTGTGAAATGCTGGAGCTTCCCCTTTCCTCAGGTCTCCAAGTTTTCTGGTATTTGTCTTGCTGCTTTTAGACATGCAGAGATTTTGGGAACAGATCATCAGATCAAAAGGTCAGAAGTCTTTCCTGCTTGTGCTCTGGAGCATAGTCTTTATGTACATTGCTCATTTGAAAGATGTAAGGGACAGCTGGCTTTACTAACCAGACTCCCCTGCAAAGGCTAAGCAGACTATATAAAATTACATCTGGTTCTGGAGTGACAAGCTACAGCAAAACTGAGTGGGGTTTTTTTATCCAAAAAACTGAAAGAAAAAAAAAAAAAAAAAAAACAAACAAACAACCAAACCAACAACCTTGTATTTTTATTTTAATTCACAATTTTCCCATGTCCTTTCATAGGAAAGCAGTGCTCTCTTTTGACAGTAGGCAAACTTGAAAGTAGGAAATATAGCGGAAATTCTGAGACTGAACAGCAAGACTTCTGCAGCTGAAACAACTTCAGGGCAATCAGACCACTAAAAGGCTACAGAATAGTCCCAGGTCTGGCTTCTCAACTACTCAGGAATAGGACTTTCCTCAAACAAAAAAGTACATCTGCGTTTACAGAAAAGTTGTGAAGAGTGGGGGATCTCGAGATGAGAGTTGAATCATCTTAGGATGGATCTCATCCATCTTTAAGTAAATAAAAATAAAATCCTCATTTTTCTGTATGTATATAAATGGCTTTGGAGAGTTGACATTTCTACATAGATGAACAGATTACCATGGGGTTGCCCATCATCTGCATGCAGCACTGTAATCTCTCTACAGACTATGTCTGGGTAGGTAGTAAAACTACTTGACATGTACATTTTCACACCCCTTTATCTCCTGAGAAGGTTGAGCTTTCATCTCCTAAAATGAATTACACTATTCTATGAAGTCATGTGACCCTGCCTTAATGGAACATTTTTTTTAAATGCCTAATGAAAGATTGATAGCCTCAAGGCTATAAGTGCATGGCCAGGGCAGATCTCAGTCTACGTATCATTCGTAACGGATGATGACTGTACTTCAGCTTCTCTCCTAGTTTACAAGTTATTTGCTTTACTGGAAGACAGTAACATGACTAACAGTAACATGACTAACACTGAAATCACCTTGAATGAAAATGAAATACCCTGAAGAGGTAGCAAAAGTGACATCATCCTTAATTTGAGATGGTATATTTCCAATGAGGCAGCTGACAAGTCTGCAGTCCACCTCATGGAAACTGGATTTGATGCAGAAAGAGTTCCCAACATGTTGGTAGGATGTTTCTGAGTGCCTGTGATTTGGTCATAGTAACTGAATGTTTTTCCTTGGGAAAAAAAAAACAACAGACCCCTTGGTTCAAAGCATGAAGCCCTGTTAAGCAGCACAGGATCATGCAAGCATATTGCTGTAGGGCTCATGAGGATTCCTTACTCAGACAAATTCAAGCCTACAGTCCCAGCCTTCAAAGAGATTTATGATTTAGCCTCAAGTTACCTTACTAATCACCTGTCTACTCATTGGTGACTCTATATAGTACTGTGTCCCTAAGGGACAATACAAACCTCAAGCAAGAGATTACAGTTGTGAAGCAGAGCTAATATTTTTTCCAACATCTCAGACCATAGAACATACCATATCAAGAATGGCTACTATCTTATTCCCTTGAAGGCACAAACAGGACAATTATGAATGAGTAACAGCAAAGAGAGCTTCAAGTTTCTCATCTTACACAGAAAAATAATCAGATTAGTATTGGTCAGAGCATGCATTGGATGGATGGTGTGAGAGGTTTGGATCTCAATTTGGTGGCATACATTCATAAAAAGAAATCAACATTAAAAAGAAATTTTATTTTTTTTTCTCAATTGCTTCCCAGTCCATCTGCCATATAAGTTTATTTAAAAGACCATTCCTTGTAAGGGATTCAGGTATAGTTTGATGTGGGAAAACAGTACCGTATTTCACACTCTTTGAGTCTAATTAAGTCTATTTACTCAGAGGAAAGGAATACTGATTCCTCTAGTCCCTGGGTCACTGAAAGAATGGAGTCCCTTATTCTCTAAGGTTAGGGCAAAAGCTAAGCAGACTACCTTATAGAAAGCTGCAGTACTAATAGCTTCCTAGATAAGGCAGCTGGGCTGTGAACTGCCAAACAAAGCAAAACTACTGCCATAGGCAAGGACTAGAATAGAAAAGTAAGAAAGAAATCTAGACTGGAAGCTGGCATTCTGTAACTGATAAACCCCAGTTCACACCAAATGAGGACAATTAAAACCTCTGCCTTCTACTACTCATCCGTTCTTGACTTTATTCTAAAACCAGAATGTAAAAGAACACATTTTTGCCATTCCCCTCGTATGACTGACCACTCCAGGTGGTCACCAGTGAGAGGGAGACAGTTCAGAGAGCTGCACTGCAGTGTTCATACTCTCCAAGAACAGACCAAAGTACAGTCGGGGAGCATAAGCCACCAAGAAACAAGCACGTAGCCAAGCGCTACATATTCCAGCCACTGTCCTTTGCCTAGTGTTTAGGCATGACAAAGAGGACTAGTAAAAAAAAGCCTCTGCTTTTGCAATTTTGTTTGTGACCTGTTGCCATTCACATGCTTATTTTTGCCCTTTTACTTACATGATGCAGATATCAACAAATAGGGCATGATTTTGCAGTGAAAGATCACATAAAGCTTAAAACAAAAGTATCAGGAGGGATTTTGGTTTTCCTCTGCATAAATTTCTTATTTAAGTTGGTGACACAGCAATACAGCAAGCCACAAGTATTCAGAATGCTGAGACACTTTCTGCACCTGGCTGCAAAATAACTCAGTTCATCTATTTCATCCCTACTCAGGTAAAACTACCCAATACACTGATGGATGTGAGAAATGAGAGTGGGTCCTTACTTCCAAGCAGTTTCTGTCACAGTCTGAAGCACACATGCTCTATATTAGTGTATTAAGTCGCCCCTGCTTGACCATTGGTACTATTTTTGCTGTCAGAAAGGTCCTGTGCATACCTGTTGCTTGGGCTAGGAATCTTTTGCTTACTTTGTTTTAGCAAAGACGTTTCTGTGCATGATGCAGGAACCAGGATACTGTAAGGACCACAAGCAGCCTCTAAGGGGCCACCCTGTTTCGGAAACTAAGGAGGGTAATTACTGTTATGGTCATGAACAGACCATGCCAATTGACCATGAGGGTAGAGAATACACCTGGGACTCTGTGGTTTACAGTAAGGGATGCAGCCAGAGAGGAAGCAGGCCACAGGCTTTAGCAAGTTAAGGGATAACAGATGTGCTGGCTACCTCATGGGCATGCACAGAGGATAGAAGATTTGAGTGACTTTATACCTATCCCTTTATACCTACTCTCACCACACACCTGCAAAGCACTTGGGAAAAACCCATCTTCAGCCCCACACTGCAAGGAAAATGCTTAAGTTTCCCTGTTCACTTCCTTCTTCCAGCCAGTGTAACTTAAGATTTTCCAAGTGTCATGCAAAGAAAGACGTTTGGGGCTCTTTCCAGCAGACTTTCTTTGGCTGACAGCTTGGGGAGATATGCAGGCTTCCCATGCTCCGCGGCTCCAGTGGCTATTCCCAGCCCTGCACATTCCTTTCTGCCCACTCCCTTTGCTGTGGCTCAGTCCGGGGCATGCCAGCAGCCCTGGTGAGCAGCTCCACTCTTCTCCCAGCACTGCTCCCCACTGTCTTAGAACACATGTTAGGGGTGCTGTGAGACTCGGACCAGGTGGCTGAACATCAATTACGAGGCGGGTCAGCGGCTCGAATGTAAAAATGTGTTTGCAGCATGCCTGGGGACTGCACATCAGAGCAAGGAGAGCCAGCACTGTGCCAAGAACACGGCTGAGAAAGCCTACTTAAGTTTTCCCAGGTTCCTGCCTTAAGAAATTATTTTGCTCCCCATGTTTGCAAGGTGCAGCAAGTGTGGGCAGGACCTGACAATGGACACTCCTGCAGTACAGGCAGCGAGCCGCTGATTTGTACATATGCTTGTTTCTCCTTTTTCTTTTATCACCGATGAGGAGCAGGTTTGTTTCCAACCCTGCATTTCCACAGGAGCCCAGGGTATGCAGCAAGGTGGTCAGCCTCCTGCCGAGCCAGGAGCTGTGGCCTCCAAGGGATGAGGACCAAGGACAGGCAGAAGGGCAGCCTAGCTGTTCTGCTGCTATGTCAGGCACCAACAGCCAGAGCACAAATTCCAGGAGCTGCATCAGATGTAGAGACTCATGAACTCAGAGCTGTGCTTTGGGACAAAGCTTAAACCTAAGGCAATTATTTGTTTCCTAATAACACACACACAAAAGAATGACACCCCCATTTCCTCCCACCCAAAACCCTCTAACCCCATTTGCAGAACAGGACAAATGGAAGGGTTTATGCTGTATCCAAAATATTTCACTTTGCCCAACATCCCTTTGTAAATAGCCCACTTACATAGTCAGGAGATAATTTTGACCAGCAAAGAACCTTTAAAGGCCTGGTGAAATATAAAGGACAAGTAGAGTTGGAATAAAGAATTTATTACTTAGTTCCACCAGCCAATGGGGGAGGACATGTGGGCATGATCTGTAGCTAAGACCTGCCAAAAATAAGCCAAGCCCTATTTATCTCAATGATCTTGACTTGCTGACTTCAGAAAGCTACTTCAAAATAAAGGTTGGGATCATTTATGAATAAATAGGACTCCTGGAATATCCCAGTAAGTGTACATTCTGGGTAACTGATATGATCTAAAGGCTCTTCTAATCTTGCATGTCTAAAATAAAAACAGAACTCTTTGGTAAATTTGGGTTGAAAATCCATTTTTTTCTCTTGACAAGAAGTTGTTTTGACAAACTGTCAGAAGAAGAAAAGCCAAGTAACGCTGCCCTTTGGATTCACACAAAAGGTTCTGATCAGTTTTGAACCTTCTGGATCAGTTCTGGACCTTCCAGAAACATGCTGGTCTCCCTATAACTTCCACTGAACTTAAAGCTCAGGTCTGCTTCTCCAGCACACGTGTTTCCTGTCCCAGCCTTCCCCCAGCACCGGACCTGCCGTCCGCCTCCACCGCTGGCAGAGCCTCAGGCCCCACTCCCCAACCAGCCCCAGGGGAGCCCCGGGGCCAGCCGGCCACCTGGGCGCAGGGCCAGCTCCTGGTGCAGCTGCACAGCCTCCCCTCGTGCTGCATGGTGATGTGAAATGAGCCGTGTGAGAAAAAGGCCGTGAGAAGCGGGGCTTCCCTCTCGGCCCACCAGTGGATCACTGAATGTTGGGCCTCGGTGCTGGCATGAGCTGTGGTCAGCCATGGGCCACCCTGATCTTGACCTGTGTTGATATCCCAGTGTAACCTCGGCTGCCCCCATCGCCATGGCCCTGCCCTGCTCTCCAGGGCTGTGTCTGACCCCAGTGACCACCCCTGGACCAGGAGGGTGAGGGCTCTGCCTCTATCCATGCCTCTTGTCTTCCCTACCCACGTGGGGCAGCAGCCTAAGGCTGGGTAAATAACGGTCTGCATCACACCTCATTCCTGTGACGTACAAAACCAAAAGTGAAAGATGGTGCAAAAGCACATGTGTTCAGAAGATTCAGCAGCCTTGTCAAACACTAACTGTCAAAGAGGGGAAACCATGCTGCAAAACCACAATGCAGCTGAAGGATGTACAATTACTCATGAAATGCAAGTTCACTTTTCTGCAAGACCTTTCTTCCTTGCTACGCATTATTTCTATGGCCTGAAGACAAGTTGCTATGTTTGCAAAGTTGTGATTCACTCCAGCACCTTAGCTTACAAATGGACAAAAAAGGGCACATGAAAACCAACCATGTCAGCCCTTAGTCACTCAGAAATACCTGCATCATAAAAAACACATACATTCACTGTGAGCTGAGTCAACTGCTCCTGTCAAGCAGCTGCTGCCATTTTAAAGAAAATAACTGTTGATAAACATCAGGAAATACTGCAAACTTCACTGTGTTTTTGCTCCTTAGGAGCAAATGAGGTACTGCGAATAGCACAAGGCATTTGTTTCCTAAGGGAGAAGAGGTTAGAGAACACAAGCTGCCTTCTTTGGCAAGCAAAGATATCATAACTGTAAGCTACTAAATTAACTTTGAACTATCCCAGGATCTTGGATCAGTATAAAATACAATATGAGGAATGCTCCACTCCTTGACCAATTTTTGGCTTGGAAAAACAAAAGCAAAGAACTGATGAAGTCAGTCTGGTCTCAAACAAGAATTAATTACTGCAAAAAGGAATAAAAAAGATCCACTAATACAAGCCATGCTTTTAACTATGGAACTAAAATATTTATAACAGATATGTCTGCTATACTATAACTGAATAAGCCACAGCGCAGCTTTACATCCTGGGTAAAGGCAAATCTGTTTGGACTTACAAATATTTTATTTTTTTTTTCCCACAGAATTTGAAAACTACATGCTATGGCTAAGTACCATAATGCATAAAGGCTTCCTGTGGTGCAACTACTACACAGTAAAACCCAGATATGCTATTTCAAAAGCTCAAGGAAAAGTGATGCTGAATTTTTGAAACTGCTTCAGCTACTTTCAGATTAACTTTCAGATTAATGTGACCAACAAAAAGAGGTCATTTTGCTACATGATAGTTTACCTGGTTCTTGTCTCTCAGTATCAACATTTTAATCTCTGAGAAATATTGGGAGGCTGACAGAACTCTATCTCTTCTCCCACCAAATGCAGCATGACTATATATCATGTATGTATCATCATAGAATCACAGAATAGCTAGGGTAGGAAAGGACCTTAAGATCATCTAGTTCCAACCCCCTGCAGGGACACCTCACACTAAACCATGCCACCCAAGGCTTCGTCTAACCTGGCCTTGAATACCGCCAGGGATGGAGCACTCACAACTTCCTTGGGCAACCCATTCCAGTGCCTCACCACCCTAACAGGAAAGAATTTCTTTCTTATATCCAATCTAAACCTCTCCTGTTTAAGTTTGAACCCATTACCCCTTGTCCTGTCACTACAGTCCCTAATGAAGAGTCCCTTCCCATCATCCCTATAGGCCCCCTTCAGATACTGGAAGGCTGCTATGAGGTCTCCACGCAGCCTTCTCTTCTCCAGGCTGAACAGCCCCAACTCTCTCAGCCTGTCTTCATACAGGAGGTGCTCCAGTCTGTTGATCATCTTCATGGCCCTCCTCTGGACTTGCTCCAACAGCTCCATGTCCTTTTTATGTTGAGGACACCAGAACTGCACACAATACTCCAGGTGAGGTCTCACAAGAGCAAAGTATCACACCTAAAAATTATTATCGGACTCTGTATATATTATTGTAGACATTCATTAAGCATACTTCTGATTTACTCACAAGAAAAAGAATCTATGCATGGCTTTGCACTCAGAGATTAACATGGACATGTGCAAGAACCTCCTCCTCACTAACTCCAGGGAGACACCTGTCTTTTTAGTGTAACCTGTCTTTAGCCCTAGAATGAGTAACTTGCATCACTCTTAGGATATAACTGCATACAAAGAATAGCCTCTCTAATTGAATCCACACAGATATAGCAGAAATGGCTCATAAAGAAATCTTCCTAGGAAGAATGATTTATTAATAAGAACTTAGGATCAGTACTGGTTTCATAAGCATGGCAACAAAAAAGAATTTCAAGCAAGAATTTGAGGAATAGCAAGGGAAAGACACATTTAAGGAAACTCTCTTACACAGACAGCATACTAGAAAGAAAAGACCAGAAATGGGATTTTAAAGCTATGGAACATGACCACATTTCCATGTATGCAGTACTTGCAGCAAGTGTGTTAGTTTGCCTGACATCATACGATGCTGACATGTGAAATCCTGAGTCTGATCAAAAAAAGTAAAAATTCCATTTTGGCAGCCATCTACAGCATGATACGCACTGTGACCCTCAGCATGGAAACACCACTGCCAGATCAAGGCATGGCTGTTGGTGCTAGTGAAAGTGAGGGATTTTGCCTTATATAGTTATCTGGATGCCACCTTTTTCACTTAGCATTTCTCATAGTTCTTCATCAGAGATGCCTTGTCTTCACAGCTCCATGACTGAATGTAGAAGGAGTCCTCTCTGAATTACCCAATAATTCTTTCAAGGTTGAAAGAAATTTTGAATAAAGTGACCAGATGTGCTGGAGACTTCCCAAAATGCTGGGGTTTGGGGTTTTTTTTGCAAGGTATCACTGTTCTGTCTGATTTTCTTACAGAACACCACTCTTACCAAAGGTGAGCCAAACTGCACACTTACTTAAGTAGGCATAAAAAAGCCATGTCTGTCAGTGTGAAAACGCCTCAAATGAAACTGTTCTAAAATAGGATCGTGATGTTTGTTTTTATTGGGAACTTCCAGGAAAAAGGCAGAGCTATTTCTGAAGCAGTGCACAGGTAGGGAGTCTGTCGATTTCAGGAAAAGACAGATTCACTTTGCATGCACTAAGAAATATGGCAGAAGAAACTGATATGTCAGATTGACAACTCCATTCTGGATTATCTGGAAAAAACACATGCTCTATTATATTTTGCACACTGGGATACATTCACAGTGGACGTGTCCAGCAGGATGGACAGAGTGATTACTCAACCCTGGAAATCCTGGGTTAACGTAAAAAGTGCTCCCTTTTCAGTGAGAGGGGTTTCCGTACAGAATGAAACAGGACACATCTGGGAAAACCTGGATGCAGGACAGCCACAGAACACTGACACATTTCAACTCAGAGCAATAATATAGACACCGTATCAGCAACCTAATTTTACTATGAAGTTGATAGAAAGAAGTACATAGTACTTCTGGTTTTATCTTCTCTTTTTAAGGATTGTTGCTTCTCCCATTTTTATGGCATTCCTAGTAATACATCCCCTCACAATGTCACAGAACACAAGAGAATTATATCCTGTAAACCACTTCAACTGTATTTTTATTTCTATATAAATCTCTGTATATATGTTCTCCCTTAAAAATGTCAGTTGTGATCTGTTGTCATTATTTTTGCAAAACTGTTAGTATAACTTATTGTCTCTCAAATTTCTTTTATTTATCTGACAGTCATTCCCTTCTTTTCTGGAATTCCATTGCTCCCAATGGTATACAGCTTGGGGAAACAAACAAACAAACCAACCACAAAAAAACCCTGCCCCCCCCACCCCCCAAACCAAAAAAACAAACAAAAAGCCCCCCAAACCCAAACCAAACCAAAAAAAACCACAAAACCAAAGCTATTTTCATTGGGGGGAGTTTAAAAATACATACTAAGGGGGTGCAAATAAAGTATTCACATGTCACAAAACTACTTATGAAGAAGCGTGCTTTAGAAAAGACAAAAGAAAAAACAAATCAGCATTAGCAGATGATACATTCTATCTGAAAAGAAAAGCAATAAATAATCCAAGAATTATATTTTGGAAGCAATATATTTGCAGTGACATAAAGAGGGAGAAGAAATCTGCAAACTTGGCTGATCTTTGGGGAGTTAATACAACTTAATTTTATCTAATCCATATTAATTCTTAAATCTACAATTTAGAATAGTTCCAAAGTTATTTAAGGCCTTTAACATCACCAGCCAGTGTATGCCGAAGAGTGCTAAAGATAACTGGGGCCTGATCTACACTCTTTGGCTGTGTCTTCTAGTATTTCCATTCAGGGACTCCTCTTCCTTAATTTTCTTTAAGCCTGCAACTGGCAGCATCTCCTTTTGCCTGAGACACCATTTCTTCTTCCCCAGTCTTCAGATATACTAAACATCCTTCTTCTCATTCCTCTCATTTTTTTTTCCCCTGCTGAGAAATATCCATCTCCCTAACAGCTAACAGCAGCCTCCAGTCCAATGCTCTGAGTTCCACTCTGTCTCTTTCCCTCCATCCTGACTTTCTCCCTAATCTCATTCCAGTTTCTTCCTATGTGCAGTTTCACTCATTCAACAACACTTACCTCCAGCAGCTGTAACTCATTCTCACATACATGGCTGTCAAACCCAGAAGCTCTGCTTGTCTCATTACAGGCAGAACCGTGACATTTAAGATCTGGTCCCACAGACTTTACTAATTCATAGCAGTTCTCTTTTAATGTAAGCTAATAAAACACTTTATAACTTCATTAGCACATCAATCTGTGTAACAAATAGTAGAAGATTCAATGTGACAAACAGGATTACAGTGTAAAGAATGCTACTCCCAGCAACTCACCCGCAATTACTCAGGTGGTGGTGCTGCTTCCCCCACACACATACTCTGTGCAAACACACTTGCCCAGAGCTGCTGTTACTGCAAGGAGCAAGCCCACTCCCAGCTGCCTATGCCAACCCAAGTTTCTATGAATACAAGTGGTGACTTGATCCAGGCTAAAGTTAGCTTTCACCCTTCTTCTCTTTTGGGGTGCTGAGTAGTTTAAACGAGTAACTTTCCAATGCAGCTCACCACACAACTATAGAAAGACTTGTGCTGGCCAAGGGAAGGGAGTGGCATACAGGTGGAAAATGGGATAAATATTTTGGTGGCAATGTTGTTCTAATTTTTTTCATGTAAACATGACCAAACTTCCTCACCCACATTCACTGTGGCTTTTCATCTCCTGCACAGCAACCACCTTAGGAGCTATTAAATCATGGAATTAAGACCTTCAAGCAGGCAAATTTGCTCTTCAAGAGACTTGGGGGAAAAAAAAGCATGTCAACATTCAAGCATCCATGATCAGATCACATCTAGTAAACGAGGTAGCTCAAACACCTCTTCAGTATGCCCTAATATTAATGCCTCAGACTTCAGTCTACAAACAAGAACATGAAGGAGAATGAATTAATGCTACAGCTAAAGCTCAGGTATTATGCTACACATGCTCCAGCTAAAGCTCAAGTATTACGCTACACATGCTCCAGCACAACTTTATAAAAATAGGAGTCGTACCACAACGGCTGCTTTTTTATGTCAACTGATCCCAGTGATTTCATTACCAGGCCTAAACCACTTGCATTATCATCAGCCTGCTCTGGTTTCAGCAGCACACGGTAATATTATCACCCATTTAGTGCTACTCAGCAGAATGATGTTTCTATCAAAACATGGCAAAGAAAAGTAGCATGTGACACTGGAGGTCCTGGCTGCTGTCCCTTCCCATGGGCCTGTGGGTCCCCAGCCTGCCTGCACTTGCTCAGCCATGATGTAAAGACATCAGGCAGCTAAGCAGACCAATGGACAAGCTCTGCATGACAACTGCACATGTGGCACAACCCCTGCTGCAGAAGCCCTAACATTTCCCATTGCTTAATTATATCATATCATCTCACCATGAAGATGTAACCACATCAGATATCTAGAAGCAGTGCAGTCATAAAAGGGGGATGAAAGTTGCATGCAGTAGGATTGAAATCTAAGTAGGGTAGCTTAAGAAAAAATGTAATCAAGGTTCCACTTGACCATGACCACGAAGTTTTACCCATATGTGGTGGCTGACAAATGCAGCCACAAGGCCTGATCCAAAGCATACTGGCATTAATGACAATTTTTCCATTAAAATACAGTTAAGCTTTGCAACAGGCAAATGCTGCTTTCCCATATACGTTATCTCTCACTTCTTTCACATCCCTGTGATGATGACCCAAGCCACATTGACAGCACCTGACCTACCTATTGTGGTTTTAACAATTCAATTTAAACAATTTATTCATAAACATGCTTCTATTTGTGTAAGTAACAGCCATAACATCAGCTTCTCAGTCCTCAGATAAGTTCTGTACTTCACTGAAGATACTTAATTTGCAGGTTTACTTCTCCAAAGTACTCTCCGTTATCTATAGCACTGCATTTGTTTTTCTGACAAAAATGAAGCAGCTGTGGGGTTTGCTTCACTATTGCTTTAACAAATTACCCAATCTGAGCAAAAGTAACAGTGGAATACTTCAAACAGCCTGTCACTGGAGCCTTACGCTTCTCTGCTAAACATCATGTTGAAGGCAGTTATCTGTAAGGCTCGCAGAGATGATTTGTCAGTTGTTTCTTTTAATGGCATGATAGATAAGCCATCTGGCAAAGTTCCTCACTTTCTGGTACCAAGGAAACTGCTTCTTTTTCCTCTCTCCTCAGTAAAAATCAAAAAGGCATTTTACTTACGGCATCCACTCGGACAGCTGACAGCACGACTTCCATCAGGATCAGCAGAAGCCCCAGATCCCTGCAGTGAAAGGTGAATAAGCATGATCTTATTGTTTTAAACCAGCCCAAACCAAGCACGTGACAAAACTCTGCCGCTGAAGGTGACAACATGACTTTAGAACAGTTATTTTCACAAGCCTACCGAGCGGAATTACTTACTGACAAACAAAACTACGTCCGCAGGGAAGCTGCGAGATGTCCATTTTCGCTCCTTCTCTGCCCGGGGGCTCGTCTCAGGGCTTCCTCCCGCCGGACGGCCGCTCCTGCAAGGCAAAGAAGAGCCCGCACATAACGCCGGTCCCCCCGCCGGAGGTCTCCGCGCTCACTGCCGCCGCTGCCGGGGTAAGGAGCGGCCCAGCCGGTCCTGGGGGAAAAGGGGAGGGAGAAGGAGGGGTATCGCGCCGCAGCCACCCGCAGGAGCCCGGACACCGACGGGAGGGCAGCGCCCGCGTCCCGGCTCCTTCCCAGCCCCAGCCCCTTCCGCCGCCCGGCCCCGCGCCCGTTCCTCACCGTTGCGCGCCGCGCCGCCGTGCCCTCTCGGGCGGCAGCGGCGGTGTGGGGCGAAGGAGAGGCGCGCCTCCCCCCTCCGCCCGCCCCCTCCCGCCACCCACCCGCGGCAGGAGCAGGAGGAGCAGGAGCAGGAGGAACTGCGGCCAGTGGGGAGCGGAGCGGGAGAGGTTGCGCCCTCCTAGGCAGGGTCCCCGCCCGGGGGGAGGAGAGGGGGCTGCCGCCGCCCATCGGCTACGGCGCGGCGAGTCCCTCGCCCCCGAGGCATTACAGGCGCCGAGGCCGGCACGGAGGGGAGCAGAGCGCATGTGGGGCCGGCCCTGCGGAGCCCCACACTGAGCCGCCGGCGCAACGCCGCTCCAAGGACAGACGGCGTGGTGCGGTGCGCGGCAGCATGCGGCTCTGGCTGGGCTTCGGGCTGCTGCTGAGCGCCGAGCTCAGCGCCGTGTCTGCCGCGGTGAGTACGCGGACGAGGGATCTTCTCACGGGGCAGCGCGGGGACGGGACGGGGTCTGCCTAACGTCTGCTCCGCGCCTGCACTGCGCGGGGCCGCGGCTCTCGGGAAGGCGGAGCAGCCAGGTGGGCTTGGCAGGGATACCCGGTTGACCCGCGGCGCTGCCCTCCGCGGGCGCGGACAGCGGCGGCCCTCCCCCGGACTGGCGACGGGGTCCCGGCTACAGCCGCGGGACGGGCCCCGCTGTCCAGTAGCTCTCCCACGGCTCTGCTCGGAGCGCCGCTGCCTGGGGAGGGAGTATAAATCGCTCACCCACCCGCGGCTTAAGAGTAACGAGTTGTGTGTCCGCGGTTAAAAAGAGAAATAAAAGAGTTTTCGTACGGAAAGAAAAAAAAGGAAAGGGACAGGTAATACATAAATAAATGAATAAATCAGTACTTGGTTGCTTAGATCCCAGTTGCCGTACTCGCTGCCTTTGACCCCCGCGATGTCAGTAGTCCGGAGACCAGAAAGGATCCTGATGTTGTTAATGGTTAAAGTTGAGTTTTGGCACTTCTCCCGATGGAGCAGATTGAGCTACAGTTTAAAATCGAAAGCATGCAAGTAGTCTGCAAGTTTTGCTAAGGGAGCTAATTTTATCACTGAGATAATAGCTATCCGCTGTCCTTAAGTTAAAGGACTCTCTTTCCTGGCACTCCTGGAGTGTTTGTGCTGTTCCTTCTGTACCTGTGAGTAAAGGGCAGTGACATAATAATTTGAAATGGCTCATCTTTTTGTGTCTCCTTGCTTTCTTGCATTTGCTTAGGTTGATCCTGTCCTGGTGAAATTTGGGAGTACAAGAAGGTCATCAGTAGGCATGGGTAGATGGATTTTTATTGTGCTTCCTGCTTATAGATGTAGGATCTTGTACTAGCATTTTAATTGGTAGAGAAAGTATGGGAAAGGTTTATACTAAATTTTTTCTGCCGTTTCAGGTGAGATTAAATTCTATAATGAATTACAGTATCTCTGTGTGACTCTGGGGATGGTATGTATGTCTTGAATCAGCTGAAGTAAGAAATGCACTGAACTTGTGATGCCTTATCTGTTGCTCCTAGGCTGATAGTATCGGGCTTACTGTGGTTGCAGTAAATCACTTGGTGATGCACCTCTGACATGGTTCACCCATCACTTGGCATTAAGCTGATTAAGCTGTATTCCTTTCAGGATATAATTATTTTTCATTAATTAAAGTCTTTTGAAGTAAATGATTCATGTTTGCATTTTGAATTTGGTATTCCTGGAGGTATAAATACCTGTTCGTGAGATCTGTTCCTATCTTAAGCTGTGAAGTAAAGTCATTGGATCAACCATGACTGTCAAGTCAAAGACAGAAAACTATGTAGGGAAGAGGTGCTTATTAGAATACAGTACAAACTTTAGAATTAGTTGTACAATTTCAGGTTTTCTGTAGTAACTCTGGAGAGGCTCTGTTTTAGAATTGTCCTGTATGTGCAGGACAGGTTGTTTTATTAATGGCCCACCCCTGTCTGTTCAAGGCCAGGCTGGACAGGGCTTTGAGCAACTTGGTCTAGTGGAATGTGTCCCTGCCCATAGCAGAAAGATTGGAACTGGACGATCTTTAAGGTCTCCTCCAAACCAAACCATTCTATGATCCTATAGTTAAAGATTCCTTAAAATATAATCTGGTGCTTTTAATTACATCATGAAGTTGTCCTCATAATTATTCTTTCTATGCTGTGCTCCCTGCAGATTTACAGTTCCCATTCAGCACCACTGGGAAACGCAAGTACACTGTGGAAGCTCAGCTCCTTGAAGTTTTGTTGCATTAGATAAACTTTCAGCTGTACATGGGTGGCTTTTTAATCAATGCAGTTCTGTTAGTGTTGTCCCCAGCTCCATGCTGTTGCCCATCATTAGCAAATGCCCTCAAGGTGAAGGAAACTGCTGTTGCCCTGCAGCATACCAGGGGTGGGTGGTGGTTGTGGGGTTTATTTTGGGAGGTCCTTAAGCTAGGCTGATGCCTCTAAGTAATTGTGGCAGGATGGTCTGATCGACTCTACACCTGAGCAGGACTTCTCACTTCTGCTTTTGGAGAGGTTGCAGAGCTGGCCCAGTGCTCACGTTGTCCTCAGAAAATATGTTCCCGCTGCTTGCATTTAAAGAGTAGTTGCGTTAGCAGAGGACTCCATGGTAGGCAAGGTTGTATGCAGTACTGCTTGAGATAGTGTAAATGGAGTGACCACCTTTCTTCTGTATAAAGTGATGCTGGTTCCCCCAAAAAGATTATATTAGCTAGAGTTTTTAAAAAACTTGTATTTGTGAAGCCACAGTCTTGTCATGCTCTTAATTCTTCTGTGCCCTTCATCACAAAATCTCTGAGGATGGAGGGCACCTTGGGGATCATCTAGTCCAATGCCCTGCTTAGAGCAGGGCCAGCTACAGCAGGCTGCTCAAGGTATATCCAGCTGAGTTTTGGATACCTCCCAAGGATGGAGAGTCCTCAGCTTCTCCAGGCAACCTAGTTGGTAGTGCTCCATCCCGTCACAATAAAAAAATGTTTCTTCATATGTGCATCATGTTGTGCAGGGGTGACTAATTGAGACTTGAGTCCATGTCCGTGAATGTGAATGTAGCAGAAGCAACTCGTGCTTATGTTGTTGGTGGTGATTCTGCAGTGTAACAGAATCGGCAGGCTGGCAGAGTAAAAAATCGGTTTTATCGCTGACATATCTGTGATTAAATACATACAAGGAGATTTGGAAGGACTGATCTCTCAGAGGCTTTGACGTAGCAAAGCCAGCCTTGAGCCAGTTACTGTCAGGATCACGTGCCTCAGTACAGAAAAGGGAGCTGCTCCCTTGCAGCTCCCACTGGTTGTAATCTAGCACTGTAAAACACATCCAGATGTAGTACTGGAAGGTCAGTGTTTTTTACGTTGACCAATTATAACTAAAATATTAATTATAGCCTACTGGGCTTTTGTACTGTTCTGTGTTCTTTTTTGGAGATTAACTTTCAAATTGTGAGGAGAATAGAGTGGAAGAAAGGGTGGTTGATTTAGATGTTTCCAGGTTAGGCTGAGAGACTGCTTCCATGAGCTGGTTACAGGAGAAGTTTGTTTTGATGGATCTCTGCAGGGGCTCTCATTTCTGACACCCTTCAGGCTGCCATTTCCTTTGAAGAAAGTCCATTTCCTAACATTAGTACTGCTTGGTTGAGAGATGACAATGCCACGGAAATCCCCGTTTCATGTTTGGTACCTTGTCAATGCTGCTGCAACTCTAGCCCCTGTGCTTCTTGCAACAGAGAAAGATCCTCCAGCTGTGCTTGAGCCCTGGAGCCAGTCATCTTCCACATAGGTGGGCTGGCTGCCATGTACCCCTGGGGGAATGATACAAATGCCCTACCTGGGTTTAGCAGTCTCTCCGAGTTCCCAACCATCTCCCTTTCCACTTTTAGTGTTGGCAAAACAGGAGCTGGGCCAGAACTAAGAACAAACTCTGTCCAGCGACTAGGGGAAGGCAGGCCAAAACACTGATAGAAGTATGCATAATTTTTTCCACAAAGGCAGTGCTGATTCCAGTAGTGCTATTTGTGCTGAGCCTGTGGTGGCAGCTAGGGATGCGCTGGTGGGAGGCCAGGAGGTTCCTGTCCCCGGGCAAGCCCTGTCTGGGGAGTGGTGCCCTGTCCGTAGCCAGACAGAAGCAGCTCTGCTGTATCGCTCTCACGCCTTCCTCATGTCAGCCCTCCTATTTTTAAATTGTATTTGGAACTGCAGTCTCACACACATAATTTAGGCCTAAACAAAAAGAATAAATAGCTTTCAACTAATCTGAATATTTTTTGGTTCCTTTTTTGTTAAAAAAAGTGGTTTATTGAGATGAGTATGTACAGAACACATAAATCAAGAACAGACAAAAAAAAAAAAAAAAAAAAAAAAAAAAAAAAAAAAAAAAAAAAAAAAAAAAAAAAAAAAAAAAAAAAAAAAAAAAAAAAAAAAAAAAAAAAAAACCCACAAAAAAACACTGGGGCTTTTGGCATGTGGCTGAAGAGAAACCATATGATGGAGCCTGAATGACTGGCAGTGCCTCACTTATGTGTACTTTTACTAATGAAATAACACTGCGTTGGGCACCTGCCTTATGCAGCTGTTGTGTCTAGGGCTGACAGCTGTCTTTGATGCTGAAAGACCTGTCACCTGAGGCCATTTGGCATCTGTGTCCCTGAATGTCCTCAAGGACTTGTCAACACCAAGGAGATGTCCAAAAATCCCTGACAGCTTTCAATTCAGGATGGAGATGAAGTCACTTCAATTCAGAAAATGTGCCCAGAAGAAGAGACCCAAATGACTTCCTGTAAGTTAAGCACCTGTCAGGCTTGAAGGCCTCAGAGGGGAATGGCAAATGCATTTGGTTTTGTCTGCCTAACTATGGCAGGATGCAGGAAGGTCTGGAGAAGTACAGCACTTCCCTTTATTCCTGTTGGAGCAAGGTGGCTTGGCAGGAAGAGGTATGAGACCTGGGGTATCCAAGAGTGTACCCCAGAGGGGTATGAGAGCTTGGGCAGGCAGGTGGCCTTCCAGCCTGTAGGAAGGAGCACTTGCTGGGGGAACAGTGATTGTGGATTTGTTTCTCCAGTCCCAGCACCTCCCCTCAGGTGAGTCATTTGATAGATACATACCCAGAGCAAAGTGTACAGGCACATCTGGGGATGAAGGGGCAGGCTGGGTGACTCTGGGGAATGTCCTTGGCCTTCCTGTTCTTCATATCCACTTCCCCTCTCCTTCTGGCCACCTTTTGTACAGCATCATGCACAGAGTACTGTGAGAGAAGTTAGTCTGCTTTGGGAGCACATACCTGTTTGCCACTGACTGTGTTGGAGAATGCAGTGCCTGGGCCGCCCTGAGCAGTCAGTCCTGACTCATCTCTGTGAACTTTGTTCCTGGAGCCAGCTGATGAATGTCAGCACACACAAGTGCATTCCTGGACCGTTATCCCAAGTAGCACAGTTTTCATTTCTGAGCGTTTGTGTGTATAAGATGCCTGCAGGACTACTGCAGTGTTCTTTGCAGCTCATCCACTTGGCATATATAATCCTGGGGTACAATTAGACTATGTAATGCCTGAGGTTATGCTGGATGTATATACTGTCAGCTGTCTTGGTCAGGTAGAGAAATGTATTATAGCTGCTGCGGGCAACTCAGACAATTGTTTAAGATGTCAGAAACCATCTCTAGGAATAGGCTTATGAATATTGTTCTTTTTATAGAACTAGACTAAACAAAGGAAGATTCAACAACCTGAACATGAGAATAAATTGACTTCATCAGTGTTTAAAAGTTGCATAGTGCTCTCTTCCCAGAATTTCCCTTGACTTTCCCATCACAAAGGCCCTTAACACCTTGCAGCATTTGGTCAAAGGGAAGAATTTGGGCAGGGACTATGACCTGATTTGAAGAGCAACCTGTGCCTTTAGCGAGTAGTTGAGGGTGTGAAGTACTGCAGCAATTTAATGATGTTTGTGGAAAGATAAAGTTTTGATTTCTCTGGTTTGTGGCTGGCTGGAATTATTCTTGGTGATTTAATAAATCAGAAAATTAAATAGCATTAGCCCTCCCAGGAGTCTTTATATAGCAATATCTTGGACAATGTGGAAGTAAAATACCGTCAAAGTTAAAACATTGTCAATATGTCTGTTACTACCATTATACCATTCTAATATGAAGTGACTTACATTAAAGGAAAAGGCAAATGTTCTTTATGAAGATCATAAGTAGATACTGCAAAAAAACCATGGTCTCATGTTACTCTGGAATGTATAAATAGATAAAGGATGATTAAAGATTTCATCAGAGAAAAATTGTGCCCATTATAGCTTAAAGTTTTTATTTAGTATTGGGAAAAACATATGTATATAAGTAGGCAGGTTTGAGTAAATGTTTCAAAGACCAAAAACCAGACTGTTTAATCTTCATTTATCTCTGACATACTCTTTCACAGAAGGAGGAAGTTGTGTGAACTTTCTAAATAGAAAAAAAGTAAAAGTACAGTATTATATATTTGAAAGCACTTTAGCTTCCAGTTGCTTGTACTTCTGCTATACTCTTTTTAGATCTGGATTTACTTATTACTACTTTAATTGATACAGTGTCTCAAATACATTTTTTTTTTTTTTTTTTTTTAGGAAACTTCTTACTTTGTG